>SKCR01037338.1:0-158449 GCA_019454045.1 Zanthoxylum bungeanum | reverse complement strand
GAAGATTGGGCATTTCATCATAAAATATTTAATCAATGTTTAAAACACCTAAAAGTACATGATTATGCATGTTAATCATCTAATCAAAGCTAAAATGCACTAATGAAATCTCTAAGGTTCATAGTGATGAATTGGGGGTTTAAAATTACTTGCTCAAACTAAAAAAAGAGTGGAAAGAGAATTAGAAACTTACTTTGCATAAGAAATAAGCTTAAAATCATAACCATTACTTCTAAAATGGTAAGAAAAATGTGAAACTTTTGAGAGCATTTTTGCAACCCATTCACATTTTTTGGTTGATGAAAGAGATAAATAAATATTTCCCATTTTATAGACAAAAGGGCTACTTTTTGTTGAAGAAAATAGTGGCTATCATTGTGCCACATCACCTACTTTATTTTTAAATTCACATGTTACTATTTATCCGAAATAGAAGGGCATTTTCATCATAGTTTTTCTCATAATTTGAAAAAATGATCAACATAAAAGTTGTAGTCTCGTCATAAGTTTTTCAACTTTAAAAAGATCATAAAAATCAGATATCGTATGAAAATGTAACGGCCGCAATATGAAAAGTTTCATGTTGACTCTGTTAAGCAATAGAGAGATGCTGAAACTGAAAATTTGTCTCAGACCTCCGAGCTAAATTTCTAAGTTATGAAACCTATTTATACATTATTATATGAATAATAACATAGTATGCATGATAATTTACTGTGCTGTGTATGTTATGAATGACTGAGGTGTTACATCCAAATGGTGTGTTACGTGCAATGATGAATTTTGACTTTATATTCATTATTATATATTATAAATATCTATATAATTTTTGATTTAGGTCATTTTGTCCCACTTTCTTATTCTCTACACCTTACATCCCAGCAAGCTTCTTCTTCCTCTTCTTCTTATTATACCTAGTAACTATAATCAAACAAGTACAAAAATGAAAAATTGAGTGACTCTCTCTTGCATTTCTTGTGTCAATTTTTGCAAGTAAGTATCTCAACTCATCTCTTATGTTTTCCTTAGACATTCAAGCCTGAATTTCTTAGCTTATTGCTTGAATCAATGGAATCCGAGCATGAATTAGGTTTATGATGCATGTAAATATTGACTTGAGTGTTAATTTGGCATGATCGGTGACAAATAGCTTGAAAATATACATGGTAAGTTAGGGTTTAAAAGATCAAGCGAGATGAGTTTAGATAATGGTTGAGCATATGGTTATTGATGGGAATATGCTAAATAAACATGTGGTGATTGCTAAAGGTGTAATGGGCGAGGATGATTTGGGTGTGGAAAGGCTCTTGTTGCTAGAGTTCATGTCGCGACGCAATACTGCGCGTCATGACATATCTTAGCATAAATTTGAGGAAGAATATGGAATCGGGCGTGCGTCGTGACGTAAGGAGATTCGCATCACGACGTCGATCAAAGCAGATTGTATCGAGACGTAAAGCAATATGAATCGTGATATATCCAAGGTTGATTCAGAAATAGATTCTTATGTCAATATATATTTAGTCCATCGAGAGTAAGGTCGTAACACTTGTTTGCATCGTTAGTAATAAGTTGTCTTTAGCTTCATCGACAACATATCATATACATCTTTCATGCACATGTTTAATATCGTAAATGCCCAAGTATACTAATAATACTTTAAAAATATATCTTATAGATTCCATGCAAGATATCTTTTCTGGTTCCACGCGACCTCACAAGTACTAGGACCAGTCACCGGCTTTGTGAATAGATGTTATTTTTTTTTATATATTTTCCGATTTTAAGTGTTTTAAAAATTAAATTTGTGATTTACATGAACATCAAATTTAGATATTAAGAAACCATTTTTCGAATTACCATATTTCCATGATAAGCTACTCAAGTACATGTTGTATTTCAAGAATCACATCAGTTATTACATGTTTTTCCAAGTTATATTTATATGGTTGATATGCTACTTCTTAACGATTTCTAAGTTTATATTATGCGATATAATTTGATTTCTAGTTTATTTATATAGTATTAAATATTTTCAAATACCAGTAAAGTGTGGTCCTCTCATGTATAGCCACTCGAGTATGCTCACGATGCCTAATGTACAGGCTCCCTTGCTTACACGGTGTTAGGTACCCGCTAAGTAGGTTTCATACCCCAGGCCATGGTACCAGTGCAGATGTTCGTATAATTATTACAAGTATAAATCATATGATCTTTCCATATTTATGCTTCATACTAGGGATTTGTATTTAGATGTTTATGGTTTCAAGAATATGTCATTTCAAGAATACAAGCAGTTTTACAAGCTATAACGACTTACCCCCCTTCCAACTATTCAATTTTTGGTTGCAGGACTCATTCATAACACTCTTTTGGTAAGGACCCCTTTTGTTAGATCAGACAACTTGGAGAGGTTGGACACCAACTGCAGCCTTAGGGTGATACATGACATGGATCCTTTAGGTCTATTTTGTCACAATAGGACATGAGGTCGATTGTTGTATTATATTTGGATTATGATATATATAGTTATTGTATGTCATTCATGTGCATTATATGATAGTTATGCATGTTTTCTGAATTCTTTATGTTAGATAATTTTATTAGAAGAACATGGACAGGTTCAAACAGGGTTAGTCAGGTCATATTATGTGATGCATGCTTAAGTCGGTGGCTTAAGGAGATGGTTACACTGTCTCATACTGGTCATGTCCTAACTATACTGGGATGTGACATAAAAAATAATTTCAACCAAATAAAGAAATAAATTACCATAATTTCTTCAAATCTGGCTTTGGTTGCTTCCAATTGTCCTTATACCATATCTAATTTTTGATGAATTGATGTAACCCTAATAAAGCCCTAATTTCCTTCTATCTTGAACCATTTCAAGTCTTTAAAAAATTATAAGCCATAAAAATAAAGGTTATGACGGAAAATAGTGCTTTAATGGGAGAGGTATTTTGGCCATTTTGACAAAATAAATATCTCCAAATATATGACTATTATTTTTCCATATAAAGCTTATCTCATAAGCTTTTTCAATTAATTAATAAAGCTTAACTAATAAGCTTTCTAATTAATTAATTACTTAAATAATATTCCAAGAATATTCTATAACAAATAATTATTAAATTAATTACATTTTAATTAATTAAATAAATATTTATTTGACATGTGTCAAAAATTCCGCTGTGTATCTAATCAAATTATATATCACATACATATACACATTAGATTGTTTAGACATTGTATTTTTATGGCACATCCCAATGATGAGTCTTTTATGAGGACATTCTCTGAAAGCTTGGAAAGTTGCAAAGATGAATGCCTACCTTTTCTTAAACCAGAAAGGTCGGCCAGACATACACCTAAAACCCTAGATCCGCCCGAACATAGAACAATTGTTAGTTAGTGTGCTGATTGTCAATCCCTGCAATCATGGGATCTGATTGATGTCTAGCCAGACATGTAATTCAAAACACATGTCCGATCGGATATAAAATTCAAAATACACATCCAACCGGACATATATCGAGTTGCCATCGAGTGTACAGATTTTCAGTTACTGAAATCACGGACCTGATTACGTCTGGCCAGACATATATTATAAGATATATATATTCGGTCGGATATGAATTGAGCTGTAGCTGACGATGCAGAATAGAAATCACTGCATAAATTGAGGGAATCACTGATTCCTTCCCTTTTCAGAGCCTAGCCTCACACTATAAAAAATTGGAGAAAAATAAAAAAAAAAACGATATGGAATCTGGATATGGAGAAATGAAATATTGAAGCACTGAAATACAAAACACTAAAATTTTAGAGAGAGAGATTCAAGGAGGAGATCTTTGGAGTTCTCCCTTTCTAGCAAGCACTGGTTTTCAAAAATGTCTTCGAGCTAAACGACATCTAAAGGTACGATCTGAGGGTAAACTCTTTTAATTTCATATATTTTTGAAGTTCTGTATCGACACGGTATCTCCGGCCAGGCGTGATATATGTCCTACCGAATATGCACACACTTTCGGCCATTGATAGATATACCAGGCCAGATCTGCTGCCTCTCTGTAGGCACTGCATTTTTTCATATAAGTCCCGATGATGAGTCTCGTACGGAGGCATTACCTCTTAAATTGTGGAAGTCGCGGGAAATGGACGTCGAAAGGGAAGAGTCAGAAATTGACACCTTAGTCGATCTAATTCACTTGTTTAGCTTCAGATTCGCTTGTTGGACCTTCATTTCAAACCATAAACCAAGCCCACCAAAATAAGCCAAAGCCCACACCCAAACCCTAAAGCCACCAATCACAAAACAAAACAATTCCATCAACAAAGCCACCAGTCACAAACAAACAAATCACACAATCACAAAACCCAATTCCTTCACCTCACGCACATGCCTCACCCAAACACAAAGCAACAAAAAACCCAAGCAACACCCATGAATGCCCATAATCCCCACGTAACAAAAACACATGAGCCCATGCATGCATTATTCAAACACCCACACTAGCCATACACAAGAAGCCAGCATAAGCCTAACCACCCCCATCCCATTTACTAAGCCTCACAAACACAAACCAACAAATAATCCTACTGCCTCCCCTCTCGTCACAACCACCTCCCATCACTTTCAACAAAACAAAAGGCACCCCGCGTAGAATAATAAACCCTTAGCACATGAGCCTTTCACAAATAGACAAAACCCTTAAAACAAACCACTCCACTCACCAACTTGCACTAGCCACTAACCACTCTCCATCAAACAATTACCTCCCCAATCAATGCACCTACTCCCTTAAACCTATCCACTATAAAAGACAAACCCTAGGCATATCCCTCGGTCGGGTTCTCTACGCACAGACAGCATCCTCCATCTTCAACAAACCCTAGCAAACCTCCACCCTCTTTCTTTCTCTCTCGGCTGGAACCAGTAACCTCTTGCACAAAACCCTTCCAGCAGCCCCTTCAGCTCACGAACAAAGCCCTTTCACCAGCCCCTGCACACCCCACTCACACTGTCAACCACAAGCAGCCCCTTCAACACTCACGCCACACCCCCTGACTCACGTACAAGAGACAGTAAACAACCGTAAACAACCATAGGAAACCTTCCTGAACTCTCCACAGCTCACAGGCCACGCATGAATAAGCAAAGAAAATAACCTTTCACAATTACCCACCATTCACGTCCTCAACACAGCCCACTTATTGCCCTCCTTCTCGCCCATAATACTGCCCTTGCATGCACAAAAGGCATATATAAAATACTACGAAATACTAACCTTGCATGTAGCTCATGCACACGCATCCACTACCCCTCAACGCATTAGCCACTGCCATTCATCACACGTGAAAACACTACCCTTCATCACGCCCTACACCTCACGCAAATAAGCCCCTTCAAGCAGCCATACACCTCACGAAAATAAACCCCTTCAAGTAGTCTTACACCTCACACAAATAAGACCCATCAAGCAGCCCCTCACCTCACAAATCATCCCATCACGTACGCATGGCCTCAACATCACGTCCCCAAGCTGCATGAAATAGCCTCCATTCATGCCACTCACCCTTGCATGCAACCCATGCACACGTGAAGAAACCCATCCACGCAGTAACACGGTTGGAACAAAGAAAATAAACCCTAACTCTCTCATCCATGTAGCCCTCCACGTAAAGAAACAAAGCCATAAACCCTCCACGTCAAAACAACCTCAAGAAGTCCAAATAATTACCCTCAAAATTGTCCTCAAACAGTGAGCAAAATAGCGACCAAAATAGTCAAAACCGAGACAGAAAACTGCACCAAAAATTATCCCAAACCCGGCCCTAAACTGCACCTATAAACTGCCGTGAAAATAGAGAAAACAGCGAGTGGAAACCGGGAGTGAAAATAGACAAAACAGTGAAAGCAGTGAAATGGAGTGAAAACAGCAGCCCAAACAGCGAAACAGTGAGGAAAAATATTGGATTCGTGAACCAGGAAAGTTGCAGAATATCAACCTTTCCGACGGCCGTGTAACGCGCTTTCTAGAGACGACAAAAGAGGTTAGACCTGAGGGTACCTTCTTTATTTATTATTCTTTGTTTTTTTATTTGTTTTAATATATTATCGCATGAGAGTCATTTGTTGATGCATGATGTGAACTCCAGGTGAACGTAATGCGTGTTCTCTTTTGTGGTATATCAGATGGAAACCCGGACGTAAATTCCGTTGCCGAATTCGAATGGACGGTAGTGCGGTTTGCACTCGGATACAATGCCACGTACTACTTAAGAGACACACGTATTTCGTTTCATCCAAACATGTATGCGAGCATGATTAGTCTTTAACGTGTTATTTATTTAATTCGTTAGTATGTTATTTCTTTCTTAAGCATGATTTAGTTTAGTGTGTTATTTATTTTTATGCATGATTTAGTTATTTTCTTTCACAATAGGAATTTAAATTGCGTTTATGTTTAGGATGTTATTTATTCTTTGTATTTGATGATTCAACATGCTCATTGTGTGATATCGTATGTTTGCCGTTGTGATAATTACTTTCAAAGCATGCAAACTTAGACTAGGATTTACTTTGATGAATGTGAACTAGATCTAAGTTACTCTTGAGCATATATTGTTGCATAGATTCGGTTAAGATATTGCACAAATCACATCATTACAAGTGGCATAATTAAGGGACCATTCTGAACCCAATAAGTTTGAGGTCTTCCCTTGCGAGGGGTGAGTGCGGGCTTAAATCTTTGTCCCGGTTCACACCGGGTGGCGACTCCATGTTATTTATCCGGTTTAGTCCCCCACCGGCTACTCCGTACTCCTGACCGAGCCCCGAGCCCGGAAAAGCGTAGTCTATTTCTGTGTCCTACAGTCTGGCGACTCCACTGTGATAGAGAATCGGCCCCGAAATAATGTCTTGTAATGTTTGTGATTTGTGATTTAATTAACCATGTCTACTGTGGGTTTAAGGAGTTTAATCAAAGGCATTGTTAAGGATAGGTGTCTTCCTTCACTCACTACCTTTCTATAAGGAAAAGCTATGAAGACACCTAGAAAATCATTCACCCGTAGCACATTGTGATAGACTAATTTGGAGGACTCGTTGTTTATTCTTGTCACCAAGGCGATAAGAGCCTAAGAGGCTTGGGTATTTAAGAGAGTTCGCTCCACCCTCCATCTGGGGAATCTACAATAGGAAATCTATTTGACAGTTAGTCATATACCGTAACTCGTTGGCACATACCATAAGGTATAAAAAGGTGCGCTCACTTGGTCGCTTGAACCCTTGAGTGGGGAGTCCTAGTTGTGGGCAATCCTAGTTGTGGGCAATCCTTCGTCAGCGGGAGCCTTTGTTTACACTCCTAAAACCTACATGTGAACCTTAGTCGTATGACCAATAAAAGTTATTTCTTTATACTTGTGCTTAGGACCTTCATCATTTGGATTCAGTTGGACCTTTTGTCAAGAGATATGAACTTGTTGGGCCATTTAAACTGGGACAAGTTCGTGTCCTTTGACAATTGGGCCAAAAGCTTCTAAAATGCTGATAGGCCATTTTGTGTCTGGGCCTCTTATTATTTAAAGTTGTTTAGCCATGTTATCGCAAAAGTATAAACTTGATAGGCCTTTTCAACTGGGACAAGTTTGCATCGCGCAATAGTATGATTAAATGATTTAAAATGATAATGGGCCAACTGGCGTAAAAATCTTAATGATCTTGTGTATTTCATGCAATACATGCATACATGCTAACATGCAGTTTTAAAATAGACATCATAGATACCCGTTGGGTTAGGGAGGAAGGGAGACTCATCAAAACACCGACAGCAAATATGAGTGAACCAGTTAATGAGAGGTCTTGTATGGATCAGCTTGAAGCCAATCTCACCAAGATTACTGAGCAACTGCAAGAGTTGACCACCGCTGTGTCTAATATAGTTATGCCCCGTGCTGGGGGAATTTTTGAGAATGAGAGGCATGAGGAGCCTCCGAACAGGGTGAGTGATGATATCTCTATCTTTGATGATGATATGGACGAGTATGCCGCTAGGAAGATAGCCGGGTCTCAGGTTGAGATACAGAAACTTCGTGATCAAGTGGAGTCAGTTACCCGTAAACTAAAGGGTAAGCATGAGGACTTATTGGATTATGAAGCGATGACATTTGAGGGGCAGCTGCCAGCTCAGTTTAAAATGCCCGATATAGCCAAGTTTAATGGGAATGGGGATCCGAGGGTCCATCTCCGACAGTATGTTTCTGTAATGAGATCAGTGGGCCTGTCACAACGCCAACTTCAGAAGATGTTTGGGATGTCGCTTGAGGGGGCACTTGTAGTGTGGTACCATAGCCTTGAAAGAAAGGTTAAAAAAGATTGGAGGAAATTGGCAGACACCTTTCTAAAACAGTATGTTATAGACTTTGAGATTGATTTGTCGCTCCGCGACTTGGAGAACACTAAACAGAAGCCAGGTGAGAGCTTCAAGGGTTATGTGGATCGCTGGAGAAGCCAGCTTTTCAAGATGCAGACTCGACCTTCAGAGAAAGACCAGATCAAGATGATTATCAAGGGTACTAAGCCCTCAATCTATGGCAAGTTAAGGAGGATGACCTTCATGATTGCAGATTTCTGACAACTGAGAGAGACTGTCATGGACATCGAATAAGAAGAAGCAGATAATAGAGAGTTTTATGGCCAGAATAGAAGGACTTTTGGAGGGCCTTCTGAAACCAAGCCCGCTAGTGCCGAGGTCACTGCCATCAGAAACAGGCAATTCTCCAACCTTAGTAGGCCTCTATCGAAGGTGTTTGAAAATCTGAAGATGCAAGGGCTCCTGAAACCCTTAGAACCTAAACCACTTCCAAATCATTTGCCACACTACCTTGACTTGAACTTATTATGTTACTTCCATCAATAAAAGGGTCAGGAAACTGACAACTGCCCCCGCCTTAGGCATGAGATCCAAGACCTCATTGACACCCACAAAATACCCGACCCAGAGAAAGAACAGCCCAACACATACCATAACCCCCTGCCCAACTACAACTCCATTCCACCACCCACCTACAAGATCAACTTCGGCTTGCCCGAAAGCTTCGTCCTCCAAGCTCTCAACCACCCAGCTTCTTTCATGGGGATAGCGAATGACAACGGTGAAGAACTATAGGCCGAGGAAAAAGGCAATGCTGCGAATGATGAGACTGTTCTTCCTAGTTTATTTGATTGTAATCCTGCATTTTAATAGAGACATTGATTTTGTCCACTTGTTCGAACCCTTTTTTTATAATAATAAAGACGTTCATTTCACTTACTTGCCTGAGTCTCTACCTTTCAAGAAGAACAAGATAATAATTCAGGAGTTGGCTTCTCAATACGTGAGCCTGAAGGGAGAACTATAGAAAAGACAAGTGAATGGCATTCAATTGAAGTGTTTAAAAAAAAAAGATGTTCGAAAGGCAATAGAAGCATTACTGCAGGTGGAAGTTGAGATACAGTCCATGCGGGTTTTAGCAGAAGCAGAACTACCTGAATAAGAATGGGCCGCACAAATATTTGAACAGTTAGTACTACTAGATGAAAAGAGAATGAAGTCCTTGTATCACATGCAGCTATACCAGAATGGATTGAAGTTGTATTTTGCTTGAAAAAAAGAAGACCAAGTAGTCACCCGAGGAACCAGCAGAAGACCTAACCCAGCAGAATAGGAAATTCATTCAAGCATGCATGCATACACGTAACGTATTTTGCATTCTTTTTGTGTTTGATTTATTTTGTATTCACAGGTTTCAAAGAAGAAAAAGAGAAAGTGGTGAAGGAAAGCCAACCAGAAGCAACGACGGTACAATGTTATCAGTTTCAGGAATGAATCAGTATCAGTTTCAGGGAGGAATCCCAAGGTTGAGGCCCATATCAATATGAGTTTCGGGAACGGACCCCAGGGGGCGAAGCCCGCATTATCAGCAGTTGAAAGGAAGAATTCCATGGAGTGAAAAAAAAAAGTCTTTGATGGTTAAGCATATGTCCGGTGATGAAATTGTTTGCTGTAGGGTGAAATCTTAGAAATGATAAGTGCGAGATGTGCTCTCATCCAGTATTCTGAGTAGTTGATCTCAGCTGGACTCGCAAGCACTTGATTACGGGATCTCAACAGTTGAAGCCTAAGTAGTTGGCAAGATGACTAGTTGAAGAGATGGTGGATCAGTGAATGATCGTTGGCCTAGATGTTCATCATGATTTACTTATGTTACGATATATGATATGGTTAGGAACAAAGAAAAGTCTCTGAAATGAAGAGAAAAGAAAAAATAGACCGCATATAATTAATAAGCGTGAAGCTACCCATGGGCGAGTATTAGGACCACAATGCGGAGAAATACTACCTTAAAGGGTAGGTGAGTCGAAAAAAAGAGAAAAAAAGAAAAAGAAAAAAAAGAAAAAAAAAAAGAATGAAAAGAAAAAAAAAAAAGTTCAAAATGAAAAGAAAGAGACAAGAAAAAAAGAAGAAGACCATATCATGTTGAGTATGACGAAGTAATCACAGAGTGTGATCAAGACATCTAGATTGGTTAGACCCACTGGTCCGATTCTCCAAGACGAAATCATTAAGTTGGTCTACTTAAGGATTAAGCTGCGAAAGAGCCGTGACACACACACACTAAGAGTCTAGTTCAGATCACCTATTCAGAAGATCGGAATTGAGTGTATCAAGTACTTTGAAGGTTATCAGGTTTCGACGCGAAGCATTCGTTGAGGACGAAAATATGTCTACCTATCAGGATTATCTCGAGAAGAGGCAATACAATATGTTGAAATGAAACATCAGTGTCAGTATCAATTCTGGCTGGGTATGGCACTCTGGGGGCGAGGCCCACATCATTATCAGTATCAGTTTTTCCGGGTATGGTACTCAAGGGGCGAGGCCCACATCATTATCAGTATAAGTTTTGCCGGGTATGGAGGTATCAGTTTCAGTTTTGCCGGGTATGGCGCTCCGGGTATAGAGACATCAGTTTCAGTTTTGTCGGGTATGACACTACGGGTATGGAGACATCAACATCAGTTTTTCCAGGTATGGCACTCTAGGTATGGAGACATCAGTTTCAGTTTTGGGGATGAGTCCCAGGGTTGAGGCCCGCGTCGTCAGTATCAGTTTTGGGGATGAGTCCCGGGGGTGAGGCCCACATCAGCCTCGATATCATATTCGGGAATGAATCCCAGGATCGAGGCCCACATCATCAGAGTTTTGGAATGAATCCGAGAATGAATATCAGTTTTGGAATGAATCCGAGAATGAATCTCAGTTTTGGAACGAATCCGGGAATGAATCCCAGTTTTGGAATGAATCCGGGAATGAATCCCAGTTTTGGAATGAATCCGGGAATGAATCTCAGTTTTGGAATGAATCCGGGAATGAATCTCAGTTTTGGAATGAATCCGAGAATGAATCTCAGTTTTGGAATGAATCCGGGATCTCGGTTGTGGAATGAATCCGGGAATAAATCTCAGTTTTGGAATGAATCCGGGAATGAATCTCAGTTTTGGAATGAATCTGGGAATGAATCTCAGTTTTGGAATGAATCCGGGAATAATCTCTGTTTTGGAATGAATCCGGGAATGAATCTCAGTTTTGGAATAAATCCGGGATCTCAGTTTTGGAATGAAACCGGGAATGAATCTTGGAATCAATCTCAGTTTTGGAATAAATCTGAGAATGAATCTCATTTTTGGAATGAAATGAATCTCATTTTTGGAATGAATCTGGGAATGAATCTCAGTTTTGGAATGAATCTCAGTTTTGGAACAAATCCGGGAATGAATCCCAGTTTTGGAATGAATCCGAGAATGAATCTCAGTTTTGGAATGAATCCAGGAATGAATCTTAGTTTTGGAATGAATCCGAGAATGAATCTCTTTTTTGGAATGAATCTAGGAATGAATCTCAGTTTTGGAATGAATCTGGGAATGAATCTCAGTTTTGGAATGAATCCGGGAATGAATACCAGGGTCGAGGCCCACATCAGAATAAATTCGGGAATGAGTCTCAGGGTCGAGGCCCATTTCACCAACAGTTACAGGAATGAATCCTAGGGTCGAGGCCGACTTCACCAGCAGTTTTGGGAATGAATCACAGGGTCGAGGCCCACTTTATCGACTCGGTTTGAAAATGGACCACCTCTCATATAGCACAGTTCGGGGATGAACCATCGCATCACAGCATCAGTTTTACCGGGTATGGCACTCCGGGTATGAAGATATTACCGCGACACCTCAGGTGTGGGGTTTAGCACGCCGGGTATGGCACTCCGAGTATGGAGACACAACCAAATCAATATCGTTCGAAGCAACTGGCAAGTCAGGTGGCAGCTGGAGAGCCAGTTAAGTAAAAATACATTGCACAAACTTTGATAGAACTGTCATTGTCACACACTGCACAAGTCTCATCAAAGTGGGGGCGACTGTAGGCACTGCATTTTTGCATGTAAGTCCCGATGATGAGTCTCGTACGGAGGCACTACCTCTTAAGTTATGGAAGTCACGGGAAATGGATGTCGGAAGGGAGGAGTAAGAAATTGACACCTTAGTGGATCTAATTCGCTTGTTTAGCTTCGGGTTCACTTGTTGGACCTCTGTTTCCAACCATACACCAAACCCACCAAAATAAGCTAAAGCACACACCCAAACCCTAAAGCCACCAATCACAAAACATAACAATTCCATCAACAAAGCCACCAGTCAAAAACAAGCAAATCACACAATCACAAAACCACATTCCTTCACCTCACGCACATGCCTAACCCAAACACAAAGCAACAAAAAACCCAAGCAAAACCCATGAATGCCAATAATCCCCACGTAATAAAAACACATGAGCCCATGCATGCATTATTCAAACACCCACACTAGCCATACACAAGAAGCCAGCATAAGCCTAACCACCCCAATCACATTTACTAAGCCTCACTGTAGGACACAGAAACTGGGCGACGCTGTTCCGGGCTCGCGGCCCGGTTGGTAGTACGGAGTAGCCCGAGGGGGACTAAACCGGAGAAATAACATGGAGTCGCCACCCGGTGTGAACCGGGAAAAATGATTTAAGGCCGAAATCACCCCTCGCAAGGGAAGACCTCAAATCGTTGGGTTCGGAATGGTCCCTTACTTATGCCACTTGTAATGAACGGATTCGTGCAATAATTTAACCAAGTCTACACAACATACATGTCCGAGATTAACCTAGATCTAATTCACGTTCATAAAGGTAAACATACAATATCACACGACAAACATGTTACATTATCAAACATGAAAACGAAACAACAACCTAAACAAACATAGATAAAACTCCTATTGCGAAGTAAATAACTATAACAGACATAAGGAATAAATAACATATTAATAACCTAATCATGCTTAAGGAATAAATAACATACTAGCAACCTAATCATGCTTAAATACAAGGTTTGGATGAAACAAAATACGTGTGTCTCTCAAGTGATACGTGGCATTGTATCCTGAGTGCAAACCGCATTACCGTCCATTCGGATTCGACTACGGAATTTATGTCCGGGTTTCCATCCGATATACCACAAGAGAGAACACGTGTTCCGTTCACCCGGAAATCACATCATTGCGCGAATTCACAATAATCATGCGAAATAAAATAATAAAATAACTAAAAGTAAAGGATAATAAATAAAAGGGTGCCCTTAGGTCTTACCTTTTAAGTCGTTTTCCGGGAGTGCGCTCCACAGTGCCGGAAGGGATATCGTTTTGCTGTTTTCACTGGTCCGCTGTTTCCACTATTTTCACAGGTTCACTATTTTCTCTGTTTTCACTAGTCCGCTGTTTTCGCTGTTTTCACGGGTTCGTTATTTCTACTGTTTTGTCCGTTTTCACTCGCGGTTTTCTCTGATTTTTCTCACTGTTTTCACTCAAGTTTTCGGGCTATTTTTGGACTGTTTTGGGTAGTTTTTTGTGGTATTTTCGGGGCTGTTTTGGGTAGTTTTTGGGGACTGTTTTGTGCAGTTGGGCAGCAAAATTAAATGGTTTGTGCGGCAGTTTCAGGGGGTAAGGTTCGTTTGAGTGGTGGCCGAGAAGGTGAGATGAGTGATGTGCGTTTAGTGGGTAGCTTGCTTCACGGTTTAGCAGTTTGTTTTTTGTGTCTTTGTCGAGTTAATGGAGGCTTAAGGCTTATTGCTTACTCGGTAGATCTTGTCTTCACGTGGAGGGGTCTTTGTGCTTTTGGTTTGTGAGGCCGAGAGTTGTGTGAAGTCTGCCGTGAGTGTGTTGTGTTCAAACCTTATGTGCTCGGTTGTGTGTGTGATGAATGGCTGTGTGTCGAATAAGTGAGTGGACTGTGAGTCGTGTGTAGCTGGGTTGTCGTTTGTGAAGGTTTGTGCTTGTGGCGTGAAGTCAGTGAATCGAAGGGTGAGGCGTGAGGACAATGAATTGAAGGCTGTTTGGTTTTGTGAGCCGGTGGAGTGAAGGTGTAGCCAGTTTATGCAGTATTTTGGGCGTGGTATGGGACTGATTTGGAGGGCTTTTGTGGCGTTTTAGGGGGCTGTTTAGAGGGCTTTTGTGGCGTGTTAGGGGGGCTGTTTAGAGGGTGTAATTAGCATGAATCAGGGGGCTGAAATGGAGGGCTGTGTTGGCGTGATTTGAAGGCTGAGTAGGCGATGAAAGGGGACAATTAACGTATGAGGCGAAAGGAGTGTGAGCGTGAGTAAAGGACTACTGTGAAGGGGAGTTAATAGCTGATCGATGTGGGATTTTGAAGAAGGGGATTTAGGCGTGAAATGTGAAAGCCAACATGGGTGAAGTTAAGAGCTAATAGATGTGGGATAGAAAGCTGATTTGGGCGTGTTTGGGGTTGCAGTTTGAAGGGCTTTTTTTGCCGGGGTCCCTGGCGTGTGAAGAGGAGGGTTTATTTAAAAGGCAGTGGGTGAGTTACTAGCATGAACAAAGGAGTTAATTTTGGGCATGATTGAAGGAAGAAATGAGGTGTGATTTGATGAGCTTTTCGGTGAGATGATGGAGGATGATTGAGGCAAAACAAATGAACTTTAGGTGATTGAAGGGATTGTTGAATTTGGAGGAAAATTGAGATTTTTGTTGTTGAATTTTGTTAATTATTTGATGTGAGTGGGTTTTGTTGATGAATTGTTTATTATTTGTTTGGTGGTGTTGTTGTTAATTAGTGTGTGAAGTGTGTTGGAAGGTGGGGGTTTTTTTTTGTGGGTGTTTGTAGGGGATGGATTGTGAATGAGGGGTTGTTAAATTTGGTTTGTGGAATTTGTTTTATTGTTGATTATTTAATTGTTTGTGTTGTGTATTTTATTTTTTGTGTTTTAATTATTTGTTATTTTTTTGTTAAAATTGTTTTTAATTGGTTTGTATTTTTAATGGTTTGATTTAATTTGAATTTATTTAATTGGTTGGTGATTTTTATTTTTGCATGGAAGTTGAAGGGACACAGGGATAGGTTTAAGGTTCGGGGCGAGAATAAATTTTGATACAGAGGCTCAACGAATAAACCCGAAGTTAAGCGAGCGAACAAAATCCAACAAAACGTCAATTCTTGACTTTTTCCTTCCGACGTCCGCTTCCTGCGACTCCCGCGACTTAAAAGGTGGTGCCTCCGTACGAGGCTCATCATCGGACTGATATGCAAAAATGCAGTGCCTACAGTCGCCCCCACTTTGATAGGACTTCTGCAGTGTGTGAGAATGACAATCCTATCAAAGTACGTGCAATGCATTTTTACTTACCTGGCTTGCCAGCTGCCACCTAACTCACATGTTGCTTCGAACTGAATTGATTTGGTGGTGAGGTACTGCGACCCCTGGGTCTTGTTCCCGAAGTGAGCTGAGGGTCTTGTTCCCTGAATTGAGTTGTGGGTCTGGTTCCCGATCTGAATTATGTTGAGCTGATGGTCTTGTTCCCTGAATTGAATTGTGGTGGGGGTCTTGTTCCCTGAACTGAGCAAAGGTCTTGTTCCCGATCTAAATTGTGTTGAGGGTCTTGTTCCCTGAATTTAGTTGTGAGTCTTGTTCCCGATCTGAATTATGTTAAGCTGAGTTGTGGGTCTTGTTCCCTGCATTGAGTTGTGGGTCTTGTTCCCGTGGGTCTTGTTCCCATTTTGGAGCTGAGGGTCTTGTTCCCTGAATTATGTTGAGGGTCTTGTTCCCTGAATTGAGTTGTGGGTCTTGTTCCCATTTTTGAGTTAAGGGTCTTGTTCCCTGAATTATGTTGAGGGTCTTGTTCCCTGAATTGAGTTGTGGGTCTTGTTCCCATTTTTTAGCTGAGGGTCTTGTTCCCTGAATTATGTTGAGGGTCTTGTTCCCTGAATTGAGTTGTGGGACTTGTTCTCATTTTTGAGCTGAGGGTCTTGTTCCCTGAATTATGTTGAGGGTATTGTTCCCTGAATTGAGTTGTGGGTCTTGTTCCCGTGGGTCTTGTTCCCGATCTGAATTGTGTTGAGCTGAGGGTCTTGTTCCCGATCTGAATTGTGTTGAGCTGAGGGTCTTGTTCCATATCTGAATTGTGTTGAGGGTCTAGTTCCCTGAATTGTGGGTCTTGTTCCCGTTTTGAGTTGATTATTTCGTACCTGGCATGCTAAACCTCATACCTAGGGTGTCGCTGAAATATCTTCATACCCGGAGAGCCGTACTTGGCAAAACTTATTTGATGTCTCCATACCCAGAGTGCCGTACCTGGCTGAACTTATCTCATGTCTCCATACCCGGAGTGTCGTACCTTGCTGAACTGATCTCATGTCTCCATACCCGGAGTGCCGTACCTGGTTGAACTGATCTCATGCGTTCATACCCGGAGTGTCGTACCTGGCAGAACTGATCTGATATCTCCATACCCGGAGTGTCGTACCTGGCTGAACTGATCTGATGTCTCCATATCCGGAGTGTCGTACCTGACAAAACTGATTTGATGTCTCCATACCCGGAGTGTCATACCTGCTGAACTGATCTAATGTCTCCATACCCGGAGTGTCGTACCTGGCTGAACCGATCTAATGTCTCCATACCTGGAGTGTCGTACCTGGCTGAACTGATCTGATGATGTGAGTCTCGCCCCCAGAGTGCCATACTCGGCAAAGACTGATAGTGATGTGGGCCTCAACCCGCAGATGCCATACCGGTAAAGACTGATAATGATGTGGGCCTCGCCCCCAGAATACCATACCCGGAAAAGACTGATAATGATGTGGGCCTCGCCCCCAAAATGCTATTCCCGGCAAAGATTGATAATGATGCAAATGATTTATTTCAACATATTATATTGCTCTCCTCGAGATAATCTTAATAGCCAAACATATTTTCTTCCTCAACGAATGCTTTGTGTCAAAACAGAGAACCTTCAAAGTACTTGATACACTCAACTCCGATCGTCTGAATGGGTGATCTAAACTAGACTCTTAGTATGTGTGTGCTAAGGCTCTTCGCAGCTTAGTCCTTAAGTAAGCCAACTTGGTGATTTCGTTTCAGAGATCGAACCAGTGGGTCTAACCAACCTGGATGTCTTAATCACATTATGTGATTACTTCAACATACTCAACATGATATGGGTTTTATTTTTTTTCGTCTCTTTCTTTTTTTTTTTCTTTTTTTTCTTTCATTTTTTTTTCTTTTTTCTTTTCTCTTTTTTTTTTGACACACCTACCCTTTAAGGTAGAATTTCTCCTCATGGTGGTCCTAATACTCGCCCATGGGTAGCTTCACGCTTATCGGTTATAGGTGGTCTATTTTTTTTTCTTCTTTTCTTTTTTATTTCAGAGACTTTTTTCTTTATTTCCAACCATATCATATATCATAGCATCAGTAAACGAGTGTGGACACCCAGGCAAACGGTCATTCACTAATACATCATCTCTTCAACTAGCCACCTCGATAACTACTCAGGCTTCTACTGCTAGGATCTCGTAATCAAGTTCTCGTGAGTCTAACTGAGATCAATCCATTCAGAATACCGGACGAGAGCACGTCTCGCACTTATTATTTCTAGGGTTTCTCCCTACAGCATACAATGTCATCACCGGACATATGTCTAACTATCAAAGACTTCTCTCACTCATTTTTTTTTCTTTTCTTTCATCATTTTTTTTTTCATTTTTTCTCTCTCTCTTTTTTTTTTCTTCAATAATTAAACTAAAGCACAAACTTTCAAATATTTCATGTCTTGTAATACCTGGTCAGTAGGAAACATCACTGATTAAGATCAACGTCCAATATGCACTTCTTGCCACGATCACTATCTGTCCAGTCCAATTTGGAGAGGATGGGGTCGAGCTTCGGTTCAAAAGCTAGGATCTGGTCAATCAACTCTTCGGCCTTTGTCGTAGTGAAGAAAATATCTCCCACATATTTGGTGATGAACTCATATCTCTTGGCTTCCACGAGAAACACAAACAGAAAATCGAAGAAATGCTCAACATAAGTAATCCAATGGGCTTCCGATGAACGTTCAAGTGCGCCCATGATGCCACTGTGAATATCTCTTCAAGGGTACCAAGTCCACTTGGTAACGCAATAAACGCATCCACAGTATTTATCATTTCATGGAGTCGTTCAGACATACCTGATACGATGCGTTCATCTCCATTTGTTGGTCCAATTAACTGTTCGTCCGCCAAAGGTCTTGGGATGATTCCTAAAACATGACCGCCACATCCTGAATGACTTTTGAAACGATTCCCATCATTCCCAGATTTCCACCGCCATATACTAAGTGCATATTTTTCTCAGCCATGACTCGCCCCAATTCCTTTACAGCCTCAACGAATTCTGGTTTATTACCAGTGTTGGATCCATAGAAAACACAAATTTGTTTAACTCGCTGCTGTGAAGTTGCTTCCATTTTCTTTCTCTTACTTGGATGTATATCTGGATGTGTTGAGGAGAGAAATGTTGAGCTGAATTTATAGAACCTGAAAAGGGGTGAGTAATAATTGCACTAACAGCTTCCACAGAACGATTGTTAGCTAAACCACAAAAGAATTCTTCAGAGGTCAAAAAGTCTCTGGATCCTGTCTACGAAAATAACAGAAAATAACAAAAGAAGGCAAATCAAAGCAATAATTAAAGCAAAGGAATTGTGTACTCAATATGCCTCATGCTTGGTATAAATTCATTAGGATGCGTCTCAGGAATTCTTTCCTTACTCTGCCACCACTATTAAATTAGCTCCCATCTTTGTGATTGCCGAGCACCATTCCCTCTGTCTTAAAATGCTCTGTCTTTGCTTTTACCTACAAAAATAACACACAAAATTAAAGACTCTACAACATATATACACAAAGCATGAAAACAGAAATCGCAACAAAGTTCATGGGTGGCCTCCTTGATAAATTCATCGTCTTCAGCCAGACATGACCGAAATCCATCTGTCAATGTGGCTTCAATATCATCCTCAGTGCTTGTGTCACCTTTTGATCTTTGTCGCTTTCTTTTTCTTTTTTCTTCTTTAAAACCTGCGAATACAAAACAACAGAATAAAGACATGTGCATGTAATGTATACGTATGCAAGTGTAGAGGTCCTCCATGTTCATGATGGGACCCTCATTGTGCTCCTTGGTGCCATGTGTTTCCTCCTGCTAGTTCTTCCTTTCTGTTTAAAACCTGCAAATATTGGACAAACACAAGAATTGCAAGTATGTTACGTGTATGCATGTATGCATGGATGAATTTCCTATCCCGTTGGGTTAGGTCTTCCGCCAATTCTCTTGGTGACTGCTCAGTCTTCTCTCCCTCAGGCTAAATACAAGCTTCAATCTGTTAACATTGATAGGCTCGGTGAACTCATTCCCTTCCAAGTCTGACAGTTTCACTGCTCCGTTTCCCAATTTCTGAATGGCTATCCTGTCTTTTCTGCTTGCTTCTTCCGAGGATTCTCCGATGGTCTTTCCATTCTGATTGTACAACTTTCTGTTATCGGTTATACCGGGTACGGTCAAACTAGCCACAGCATTAGTCAGAACTTGCAACAACTCAATAATTTCAGTTAGTTTAATCTCCAATTGATCCAGGCAAGATCTCTCGTTTGCTAATTTGCTCATGTTGACTGACGGTCTCTTGACGAGTCTCTCTGCTTTCCTAACCCAACGGGAATCTATGATGGCTTTTAAGACACAAAAGGGTTAACATGATGCGTGTATGCATGAAATGCGTGAGATGCGTGTGATGCAGAAAATACATATATAAGTTGGCCTATCATCATTTTAAAGCATTCAATCACATCATTGGGCGGTGCAAACTTGTCCCAGTTGAAAAGGCCCAACAAGTTCATACTTTTGCGATAACATCACTAAACAACTTCAAATGATAAGATGCCCAAATACAAAATGGCCCATCGGCATTTTAGAAGCTTTTGGCCCAATTATCAAAGGACACGATCTCGTTCCTGTTTAAATGGCCCAACCAGTTCATATCTCTTGACAAGAAGCCGAACATAATCCAAATGAGGATTATCCCAAACACAAACATAAAAGAAATGATTTTTATTGGTTATACAATTAGGGTTCGCGATGCAGGTAAAAGAATGTAAACAAGGCTCTCGCTGACGAGGATTGCCCACAACTAGGACTCCCCACTCAAGGGTTCGAGCGACCAAGTGAGCGCACCTTTTTTATACCTTATGGTACGTGCCAACGAGTTATGGTGTGTGACTGACTGTCAAATGGATTTCCCGTTGTAGATTCCCCAGAGGGAGGGTGGAGCGAGGCTCTCTTAAATACCCAGCCCCATAGGCTTTTATCGCTTGGTGACAGGAATAAACAACGAGTCCTCCAAATTAGTCTATCACAATAAGCTACGGGTGAATGATTATCTAGGTGCCTTCACAGCTTTTCCTTATAGAAAGGTAGTGAGCGAATGAAGACACCAAATCATCACCTAGCCTTAATACCTTTGATAAAACTCCTTAAACCCACAGTAGACATGGTTAATTTAAAGCACAAATCACAAACATTACAAGATATTATTTCGGGACCGATTCTCTATCCCCAGTGGAGTCGTCAAACTGTATGACACAGAAACTGGGCGACGCTGTTCCGGGCTTGCGGCCCGGAGTACGGAGTAGCCCGAGGGGGACTAAACCGGAGAAATAACATGGAGTCGCCACCCGGTGTGAATCGGGAAAAATGATTTAAGGCCGCACTCACCCCTCGCAAGGGAGGACCTCAAACCGTTGGGTTCGGAATGGTCCTTTACTTATGCCACTTGTAATGAACAGATTCGTGCAATAATTTAACCAAGTCTACACAACATACATGTCCGAGATTAACCTAGATCTAATTCACGTTCATAAAGGTAAACATACAATATCACACGAAAAACATGTTACATTATCAAACATGAAAACTAAACAACAACCTAAACAAACATAGATAAATCTCCTATTGCGAATTAAATAACTATAACATACATAGGAAAATAACATATAATAACCTAATCATGCTTAAGGAATAAATAACATACTAGCAACCTTTTTTTTTTTTTGGAAACGATGGAAACCCCGCCACCAAACCACCCATTCTGGGCCGCGGCGCAGGTAAAACCACCGGCTGTCCCAGACTCTTACAAGAAGTGCACCCCCTGGATTCGAACCCATAACCTCAAGGTGAGATCCTGGACCCTACACCACCAAGCCACACCCCTTGGGGACTCATACATACTAGCAACCTAATCATGCTTAAATACCACGTTTGGATGAAACGAAATACGTGTGTCTCTCAAGTGATACGTGGCATTGTATCCCGAGTGCAAACCGCAATATCGTCCATTCGGATTCGACTACGGAATTTACGTCCGGGTTTCCATCCGATATACCACAAGAGAGAACATATGTTCCGTTCACCCGGAAATCACATCATTGCGCGAATTCACAATAATCATGCGAAATAAAATAATAAAATAACTAAAAGTAAAGGATAATAAATAAAAGGGTGCCCTCAGGTCTTACCTTTTAAGTCACTTTTCGGGAGTGCGTTCCACGGTGCCGGAAGGGATATCGTTTTGCTGTTTTCACTAGTCCGCTATTTCCACTATTTTCACAGGTTCACTGTTTTCTCTGTTTTCACTAGTCTGTTGTTTCCACTGTTTTCACGGGTCCGTTATTTCTACTGTTTTGTCCGTTTTCACTCGCGGTTTTCTCTAATTTTTCTCACTGTTTTCACTCAAGTTTTCGGGGCTATTTTTGGACTGTTTTGGGTAGTTTGTTTTGTGGTATTTTCGGGGCTATTTTTGGTAGTTTTTTGGGACTATTTTGTGCAGTTTGGGCAGAAAATTAAATGGTTTGTGCGGCAGTTTCAGGGGGTAAGGTTTGTTTGAGTGGTGGCCGAGAAGGTGAGATGAGAGCTGTGCGTTTAGTGGGCAGCTTGCTTCACGGTTTAGCAGTTTGTGTTTTGTGTCTTTGTCGAGTTAATGGAGGCTTAAGGCTTATTGCTTACTCGGTGGATCTTGTCTTCACGTGGAGGGGTCTTTGTGCTTTTGGTTTGTGAGGCCGAGAGTTGTGTGAAGTCTGCCGTGAGTGTGTTGTGTTCAAACCTTATGTGCTCGGTCGTGTGTGTGATGAATGGCTGTGTATGTGTCGAATAAGTGAGTGGACTGTGAGTCGTGTGTAGCTGGGTTGTTTCGTTTGTGAAGTTTGTGCTTGTGGCGTGAAGTCAGTGAATAGAAGAGTGAGGCGTGAGGACAATGAATTGAAGGCTGTTTGGTTTTGTGAGCAGGTAGCGTGAAGGTGTACGCAGTTTAGGCAGTATTTTGGGCGTGATATGAGACTGATTTGGAGGGCTTTTGTGGCGTGTTAGAGGCTGTTTAGAAGGCTTTTTTGGCATGTTAGGGGGCTGTTTAGAGGGAGTAATTAGCGTGAATCAGGGGGCTGAAATGGAGGGTTGTGTTGGCGTGATTTGAAGGCTGAGTAAGAGATGAAGGGGGACAATTAACGTGTGAAGCGAGAGGAGTGTGAGCGTGAGTAAAGGGCTGCTGTGAGGGGGAGTTAATAGCTGATCGATGTGGGATTTTGAAGAAGGGGATTTAGACATGAAATGTGAAAGCCAACATGGGTGAAGTTAAGAGCTAATAGATGTGGGATATAAAGCTGATTTGGGCGTGTTTGGGGTTGCAGTTTGAAGGGCTTTTTTGCCGGGGTCCCTGGCGTGTGAAGATGAGGGTTTATTTAAAAGGCAGTGGGTGAGTTACTGGCATGAACAAATGAGTTAATTTTGGGCATGATTGAAGGAAGAAATGAGGTGTGATTTGATGAGCTTTTCGGTGAGATGATGGAGGATGATTGAGGTAAAATAAAGGAACTTTCGGTGATTGAAGGGATTTGTTGAATTTGGAGGAAAAGGGAGATTTTTGTTGTTGAATTTTGTTAATTATTTGATGTGAGTGGGTTTTGTTGATGAATTGTTTATTATTTGTTTGGTGTTGTTGTTGTTAATTAGTGTGTGAAGTGTGCTGGAAATGTGGGGTTTTGTTTTGGTGTGTGTGTTTGTAGGGGATGGATTTGTGAATGAGGGGTTGTTAAATTTGGTTTGTGGAAGTTGTTTTGTTGTTGATTATTTAATTGTTTGTGTTGTGTATTTTATTTTTTGTGTTTTAATTATTTGTTATTTTTTTTGTTAAAATTGTTATTTAATTGGTTTGTATTTCTTAATGGTTTGATTTAATTTGAATTTATTTAATTGGTTGGTGATTTTTATTTTTGCATGGAAGTTGAAGGGACACAGGGGTAGGTTTAAAGTTCGGGGTGAGAATAAATTTTGATACAGAGGCCAACGAGTAACCCGAGGTTAAGCGAGCGAACAAAATCCAACAAAACGTCAATTCTTGACTTTTTCCTTTCGACGTCCGCTTCATGCGACTCCCGCGACTTAAAAGGTGGTGGCTCCGTACGAGGCTCATCATCGCCTGATATGCAAAAATGCAGTGCCTACACTCACAAACACAAACCAACAAATAATCCTAATGCCTCCCCTCTCGTCACAACCACCTCCCATCACTTTCAATAAAACAAAAGGCACCCCGTGTAGAATAATAAACCCTTAGCACATGAGCCATTCACAAATAAAATAAACCCTTAAAACAAACCACTCCACTCACCAACTTGCACTAGCCACTAACCACTCTTCATCAAATAATTACCTCCCCAATCAATCCACCTACTCCCTTAAAACTCTCAACTATAAAAGACAAACCCTAGGCATGTCCCTCGGCTGGGTT
The DNA here is from genome assembly GCA_019454045.1 of Zanthoxylum bungeanum. Taxonomy (NCBI): domain Eukaryota; kingdom Viridiplantae; phylum Streptophyta; class Magnoliopsida; order Sapindales; family Rutaceae; genus Zanthoxylum; species Zanthoxylum bungeanum. The sequence continues at coordinate 134,208 of SKCR01037338.1, read as the reverse complement.
CTCTACGCACAGACAGCCCCCTTAATCTTCAACAAACCCTAGCAAACCTCCACCCTCCCCCTTTCTCTCTCGGCTGGAACCAGTATCCTCACGCATAAAGCCCTTCCAGCAGCCCCTTCAGCTCACGAACAAAGCCATTCCAGCAGCCCCTTCAGCTCACGCACAAAGCCCTTCCAGCAGCCCCTTCAGTTCACGCACAAAGCCATTCCAGCAACCTCTTCAGCTCACGAACAAAGCCCTTTCACCAGCCCCTGGCACACCCCACTCACACTGCCGACCAGAAGTAGCCCGTTCAACACTCACGCCACACCCCCTGACTCACGTACAAGAGACAGCAAACAACCCTAAAAAACCCTAGGAAGCCTTCCTCACACTCTCCACAGCTCACAGGCCACGCATTAACAAGCAAAGAAAATAACCTTTCACAGCTACCCTTCATTCAAGTCCTCAACACAACCCACATAGTGCCCTCCTTCTCGCCCACAAATACTGCCATTGCATGCACAAAAAGCACACATAAAACACTGCCAAATACTGCCCTTACATGCAGCTCATGCACACGCATCCACTGCCCCTCAACGCATCAGCCATTGCCCTTCATCACACGTGAAAACATTGCCCTTCATCACGCCCTACACCTCACACAAATAAGCCACTTCAAGAAGCCCTACACCTCACACAAATAAGCCACTTCAAGAAGCCCTACACCTCACGCAAATAAGCCCATTCAAGCATCCTTACACCTCACGCAAATAAGCCCCATCAAGCAGCCCATCACCTCACAAATCAGCCCATCACGCACGCATGGCCTCAACTTCACGTCCCCAAGCTGCATAAAATAGCCTCCATTCACGCCACTCACCCTTGCATGCAACCCATGCACACGTGAAGAAACCCATCCACGCAGTACCATGGCTAGAACAAAGAAAATAAACCCTAACTCTCTCATCCAAGCAGCCCTCCACGTGAAGAAACAAAGCCACAAACCCTCCACGCCAAAACAACCCCAAGCAGTCCAGACAATTACCCTCAAAACCGTCCTCAAACAGTTAGCAAAATAGCGACCAAAACAGTCAAAACCGAGACAGAAAATTGCACCAAAACCGGCCCTAAACTGCACCTATAAACTGCCGTGAAAACAGAGAAAACAGCGAACGGAAACTGCGAGTGAAAATAGACAAAACAGTGAAAGCAACGAAACGGAGTGAAAACAGCAGCCCAAACAGCGAAACATCGAGGAAAAACATTGGATTAGTGAACCAGGAAAGTTGCGGAATATCAACCTTTCCAACGGTCGTGTAACGCGCTTTCGAGAGACGACAAAAGATGTTAGACCTGAGGGTACCTTCTTTATTTATTATTCTTCATTTTTTTATTTGGTTTAATATATTATCGCATGAGAGTCGTTTGTTGATGCATGATGTGAATTCCGTGTGAACGCAATGCATGTTCTCTTTTGTGGTATATCGGATAGAAACCCGGACGTAAATTCCGTTCCCGAATCCGAATGGATGGTAGTGCGATTTGCACTCGGGATACAATACCATTTACTACTTAAGAGACACACGTATTTTGTTTCATCCAAACATGTATGCGAGCATGATTAGTCGTTAGCGTGTTATTTATTTAAGTCGTTAGTATGTTATTTCTTTCTTAAGTATGATTTAGTTTAGTGTGTTATTTATTTTTATGCATGATTTAGTTATTTTCTTTCACAATAGGAATTTAAATTGTGTTTATGTTTAGGATGTTATTTATTCTTTATATTTGATGATTCAAAATGCTCATTGTGTGATATCGTATGTTTGCCGTTGTGATAATTACTTTCAAAGCATGCAAACTTAGACTAGGATTTACTTTGATGAATGCGAGCTAGATCTAAGTTACTCTTGAGCATATATGTTGCGTAGATTCGGTTAAGATATTGCACACATCACATCATTAAAAGTGGCATAAGTAAGGGACCATTCCGAACCCAATAGGTTTGAGGTCTTCCCTTGCGATGGGTGAGTGCGACCTTAAATCTTTATCCCGGTTCACACCGAATGGTGACTCCATGTTATTTCTTCGGTTTAGTCCCCCGCGGGCTACTCCGTACTCCCGATCGAGCCCCGAGCCCGGAAAAGCGTCGTCTATTTCTGTGTCCTACACTTTCTAGTTTATTTTATATGCTTCTTATTATTTTATTTTTGTCATTTATTATCTTAAAATTTCTTTAGTCATTACTATTATCATTCTATGCATGTTACAGCCCTATTATCATGTGTAATCATGTTTCTTTTTAATTCATTTTATTAATGTTTATTTCGTTATTAAGATGCTTGTTTATGTAATAAATGTCACTCTAGTTTGCAAAAGAAATCTGGTCGGATTTATATCAAGTCAGGTTAGACATTGATAAACATATCCGGACATTAAGCTAGGTCGGAAGTTTTAGTCTGTTTGATTAATACCTTATCACTATTTTAATTATTTCTAAACATTTATACGACATTTTGTTTGATTACTATTTTTTCATTGTTGTAATAGCTTCCGATTATTTATTCGTTTTATTTGCTGCTTTCATTATTTTTGTTTGTGTTATTGTGTGTTATAAAAATTGTTTTACATGCTCTTACATTATAAGATATGGGGATATCGTTTTTTAGCATAAATATTATACTAGCATCAATAAGGGATCATTCTGAACCCAAATGGTTTTAAGATCGGACCTTATGATGGGTGTAGTTCGACTTTAAATTATTCACATTATTTCATACAGGGTGGCGACTCCTTTATTATCTAATTAGTCCCCCCAATGGGGCTATCCATACTCTTTATTGGCTGTGAGCCCAATAGTTTAGTGTTCGTTGACATTATAGACATAACGGTAAACCCTATTTTATTAGTGAGACTCTTCAGGTTCAGGTATATCTGTAACATAATACATTACATATCCATAATTTTCCCACTTATAAATTATGACAACCACTGATAACTATGCTGAACCATACAAGTCAAGTTATAAGTATATCTTATAGTCCATCTGGCATAGGCTATCCAAATTATACCGGAGTCATAGATAAGAATGTCAAATCTCCGCTATTGTACAATTCATATATGTGTCGTGACATAGTCCTGATCTCTCAATCAACATTGAGAACTCATTTCTATAATGTACAATGGCCAAAGATTTATGGGTCCCGAAGTGGATGCCTAAATCTTACACATAGGACTGACAGATCATCTCTAGACATATCACAGGTTATTATAAGCGTCGGTCAGTACCCAACGAATAGACGGAGTTCTAGTCTAGATTAACCAGTGACATGACTGTTGTCAAAGTATGGAGGATCACTCATACATCACAGTGGTATCTCAAGTCAATTGACTAGATACGCAACTCAACTTGGGAAATTCTTATTGACGTTAGTGTGCCATCTATTAGGAATTCTTTAAGAGAGTCATTCGGTGTTCATCAAATAAACATCTACATATCGATATGAGTCTCCCAAGACTCATGTTTCATTGGGATAAACCATCGGACCAAGTCTCGATATACGACATATACTCATCTCAACGAATTTTACTAACCGACTTGTGTCATTAAATCTCGATCTAGAGCTTTGTTTGACAATATACCTCAGCAGTGACACTTCCCAATATCAATTACAATAGTTATTGTAACTTTGTACTACTTAATATATATATTCTCGGGTTATTGTATAATATATACATCACTAAACCTCAGTTAGTTTCAATATAATCGAAATTAAATTGAATATGTATATAAAAGACAATAGGTGCTACCATTAAATATGTAATATTATGGAAAAAAAATGATTATTCGTATTCATGAACATGTCATAAATACAATACTGATTGGCGCTAAGATGACCAACCCCAACACAATGCGAGGATAAAATCATATAGGACTATTCGAAGAGTAGCCTTAAACACCATTGTTAAGTATTCAAAACGAACGAATGGCTTGGTGGGAAAATGGGTCGCATAAAAGTACACCTTCACTTGGCCTGATGCTAGTATGGTGGGACTTAAGAACCTTATCATCATATATAGGGTAGGCTGTATTCCCAAAACCACTCACTTATAGGTGAAGCCTCATTCGGGGGATAAAGACGTACAATACCACTCAGACAGTACCTTTGTGTACTTCTGTCAAGTATCCAAATCTGATAATAGCCTCGTAAATCCAAGGGGCATAGAAAAGCACACTTGCAGAAGAATATCACATAACTAAAGCATATAATTCAATTGAATCATATCATACAATTGAATCATAGTTTAGATGTGAAGCATATCATATAATTTAACCATATTATATAACTAAAGCATGTCACATAGTTAAAGTGTTAATTATAATTGAAATATATCATAAAATTAAATCATATCATAGATGTGAGGTATAATTTAAGTATATTATATAATTCAAGCATACGACATAATTGAAGCATATAATACAATTGAATTATATCATATATGTGAAATATATCGTATAATTTAATAATACTATATAATTGAAGCATATCACGTAATTGAAGCATATAATATAACTGAATCGTATCATAGTTAAGAATTATCGCATATTACATAATTGAAGCATATCACATAATTAAAGCACGTCATATGAATGAAAGCATATCATATGCATGAAGCATATTGTATAATTGAAGTATATCATATAAAATATTTTTTTGTAAAAATATATTGATAAATACAAGTACTCTCATATAAAACTTTTTTTTTATAAAACCTTTTCTTTATGTATAGTTTTTAATTTTGGATGATGTATTTTTTATGCTTAATTTAATTTTTTTTTATATATGTTCTGTTAATTAAATTTTTTTAATGACAATATATAATTTTATTCATATAACTGAATATATACTTTAATAAATGGGTGTAAAATATATTTGATACTTTACAATATTGTAACATCCCGCCTGAGTCAGGATGCTACCTGTAGGAGACATGAACACCAACCTCCATAAGCCTTTGATACTATAAAATATTTGGCATGACCTTCGTTAAAAATCATGTAACCTGGATCTAGTCCAGCATTTCTGGATAACCTGTAATGCAAATGTACATACAAAACATCATGCACAATGGCCTCAGGCTTGCAACTCATCTCATAACTATACAATAACGTGCTCAACAAGCAATTAAAATATATAATGTCACACTTTTAAAGCTACGGTGGTGAAAACTAATAACTCGACCCATGATTGTACAATGGACTATATGACACTTTGACTACAATTTGGGGCGAACCGCTGTCTTCAAGGTCTTCTTCGGAACTTTACTGACTCTTCAAGTCCGTCACAAAACTTCAAAATTAACAAATTATTGTGAAATGAGCTTTAAAGCTCAGTAAGTAACTCATAGATTAAGTAAATATCAAGTAAACTATAAAAATATAAACAGTAATCAGATGAATGTAAATATACACAAAATTTATAAATCTCATATTTATACGACAGCCATATACGTATATTATACTCTGATAACTCACTCACTGTAATATATACGACATCATAGTAAACTTATCTTCTGGATTCCACATTGTACTACATATCTATGGAATTATAACATTTTTCACACATTAATCTGGAAATCTTCAACTGCATACTTACCTTCTTTTCCATATTGTAGCTATATTTTACACATTAGTGACATCACATCTGCTAGAGTGGAATTAACTCATTACCTACCAAACCACCCAAATTTCTGGCTAAGGCCAACCCAAATTCGTGGTGGTTTAGTCAGCTTAAACTTTATATGGCAAATACATATGGATTTGGAAGTTAAAAATGTAAACATAAACTAGCGATACTAAGTTCTAACACCTGATCCTATCAGCTGGAGTTCCCACAATTTGTTATCAAGATGTGTTAACCACCTTACACCTAATACTTACTTTTAATCACAAGTCAACAATACATCGCAACATACAAACCATATAAAGTACAAAACTTATAACATTCTATCATCTAATTCATCTAATAAGAACTAGATTTAATTGAACTTGTTCATAGCCTTATTGATCATGTTACTAAATCTGGAAATTGATAGTTTTTGAATGCCATCTATTGTTCCTAAAAACTATAATCTAGAAAATATAACATGCATCATTTATATTCTCATATATCATCCATATACACAATCATAACAAACATACACTGAATTCAAAAAAGTCTATGTGAAGATTCTTCAACCAGATAGGAGGACTAATTATACATGGTTTATATCCTAGGGTTGTGTCAAAAATATGGGATAATTGTACCTAGCCCCGTGGGACAAGCTGTATAAATAACCAAAATCTATGTATCTGAAAATCGTAAAACTTTATTACAATCTCCAAAATCTGTATGAACTCTATAAATCAAGAAATCTCATAATCCGCTGGAAATCAATTCTTTTTAAAACTAAAAAGTTATCAAGAATGATTCTCAAGAAAAAGCATCAAAAAACTTATGAAATCAATGAATCGGGTGTTCTGGAAAACTGAAAAAGGCTTTATGGGAACCTTTGGAGTATGGAAAACTATATAACTTTGTTTAATCTACAAACTTCTGTAAGCTCTTATAAGTCATATCGAAAACACTTTTCTTTATAAAACTCGTTATAAAAACAAATCTTTAGAAATCTTGTCTGAAAAGCTATTTTTCTGCAAAATTGATCATAAAATAAAATCTCTCGTCCAACACCTAATTCTACTGGATGAATCCGAGAATCACTCAATCGTGCCTCTGGTGTATAAGGCATTACATATCGCCATCCCCCTGGTCCTGGATCTGTATCTAAAATAGAGCACTTAGGGGCATTGCCTATCACCGTCCCCCTAGCTCTGAATTTGTCTATGCCCATATTCACAGGGTCTCTCTAGGTATGCAAAATGCATATGCATCGTCAAAGTAACCATCAGAATATGTATGTCATGCGATGCGATGCGATGCGAAGCGATGCAATGCCATTTTCCATATACAAATCAACACAGTCAACCACAATCAATCACAAGCTGATGACATCCCATCCATCCAATACGTACAAATTGGGCTCGTGCCCTATCTCATCAATCACATCCATATGCAACATGCTCACACATAGTAGCAGACATATCATTACATCTCATAAAACTGGATCCATAATTGGATCAAAACTGTTTCGGTCGAAAAATAAAATTAAAATCTATTTTAAAGTATTTCTGAAAATATTTCTAAACTTTAAATCAAATCTCAACTAACAACGTACTATACGCGCTAAAGTAAAAATCTGAAACACATCACATCAAAGTTTCAATAAAATATGGAATATAAAACATGTCATTATCATCATCATCACACATCATATAACAGTTATCAACATATCATCATCATCATACATAAAACACTTGTATGGTACACATGCTCTGATATGGAGTTCAATTATACATATCAGCACTCATAGAACTACATGTTACTGTACCGAATTTTCATTCCCATACTGAGATATTTATAATTATGCCATCAATGTAGTCAAAATCAATTACATAAACTAGGTATCTATATCTGGTGAAAATATTCTCGCTATCATTTTAATAAACTTAAAACTGTTATTTACTCATTATATCTGCCATAGATTACATACACTCGCAGACATATGTCTGCACTCATATTTTATTTCTCAGTATCACTATCCAACTCTACATGTATCTATACTATTCTTGAAATTTTCCATTTAAGTCCATAATAATCTGCAATTATGTATTCTAGTTTAAGTACACTCACACACACAACAGGTATCTATGACTATCCATCCTTCTATAATATTTACTTAAGGCAAGCCAAAAGTGAGGTATTTACCTGGAGTCTCATGCTGGTAATCTCTTTATCCATCTGTAAGACAAAATATGGACGGTTAGAACTGTCAATCATAGAGAAATAACTTATAGCATAAAATTCTTGACTCTTTGGAAACACCCAAATCAAGTTTTTTTTCAATGATTTCAGTTTTATTACTCTTAATACATCCAATATAATATATTCGTAACACTAGATTTAGTTTTTGGCTAAAATTCAAAAAAGCATTAGAAAAGTCCGAAAAAGTTACGAACGTTTCCAGAACTTATCGGATATTTCCCGTTCCATCCAGAACATGTCTAATACTTCTATTACATCATTATACACTGTCTCGGGTCAGTCCAATAGCTCAAATATGCAAATTATAAGTTTTCAGAAAATCTTTCGAAAATGTTTCTGAAAACACTATAGAAGGATCCTGAGCCCTCCAAACCTCTTCAAAATTACTCAAATGTTGTCATATCCTCATAATTAAGATATATCCATAATTACATTCATCAAGACACAGATACACGCCAAATTCAGTTTTATCATAAACTCGCTTTACTTATCGGATCAATCTAAATCACTTTGATTTCCCTCGGATTCTACAAATAGCTAATATTTAACATATTCTAGTATAATCAATTCAATACACATCAATACATTACTCTACGAATATACGGGAAGCATCCGGATATATTAAGATAAACTTGAAAAAGTCAAATTTTTTCTGGGCTATCTTACCGAAATTCTGAGGGTATCGATAGACTCCTTACGCCACCAAAAACACGTAGAAATCGATAGAATTCAAATCGGAGCTCTAGGGAAAATTGGTCACTATTCATCTGAATCTTTCTCTCTGGATTCATGTGAAACCGAGGACTGTTCCATAAAACTGACATCGCAGCCTTGTAGTACCCATTGAGGGCTTCGATTTGGTATATGGTTTAACCCGTGAAGGTGCCCGAATTAGCAGGATCGAGCCCGTGAAGTCCGCTATATTTCTCTCATTTTTCCCGCCGCTTTGGCCGCAAAATGGGTGGCCGGCCTGGTCTAGATAAAGCCGTCGGCCACTTTTCGTTTCTCTATCTCCTCCCGTCTCTCACTGTAAGTGTGAAATACTTTGAGGACCTTTTTGCAATAAGATGAAACTTCTGGCTTTTATAACAAAATTTTCAAAAATTACAATCTGGTCCTCGCGTTATTTGCACTTTGGCCTATAACATGGGGCTGAAACTGAAATCAGCTAAATTGAGGCCCTTCCACTCGAAATTTGGAAAAATGTTCAATATGAAAGTTATTCATCTCAAATAAATGAATCCAATGGTTTAAGAATCACCTCAATCAAATTTTGTTTGCTACTTTTATATCTGGAACAACAAATATTTTTATTAATATACTTAAATCGCATAAGCGGTCCTTCTGAATTACACGATTTTTTATACAATAAATCTCCATTTTAAAATATTATGTGTTATATTTCAACACTTAAAGTCTTATTCTACGATATCATCTCATTTTAAGATTTGATCTGCAATACAAAAACCTTCCTGAAGAGTTTTTGAATTTTCAGATATATAATTCCCCCTCTTTATAAAATTTCATCCTCGGAATTTCTTCGTCCTTATATATGCTAATATGATTCGCAACGCATACATAGAAACTATCTACTCCATTCTAGATACTGCCTAGCTCTACTCATCATTTACATACTTACATACTCGGGCTCAGGGCTAACACTATAAGAAAAAACAAATTTAGCGATGGAAAAATCTGTTTCAAACGGAATAGCGACGAAATTGAAATGGATTAAATCAACAGCTACGGAATTTAACGACGGAATAAAATTCTGTAACTAATCGTGGCGGGAATAAAATTGCGGGAACAACAGCGATGGAATAGCGATGGATTTTATAATCTGTCTTTATATATTGAATTGGAAATAAAATTCCGTCGTAATATTAGCGACGGAAGAAATATTCCGTCTCTAAATAGCGACGGAATTTTGTTCCGTCTCTATTTAGAGACAAAATTTTAATTCCGTCGCTAAATATATAGAGACGGAAGTAAGTTCTGTCTCTATATAACGACGGAATTAGTATTTCGTCGCTAAATATTGCGACGAAATACTAATTTCGTCGCTAAAATTGCGACGAAATACTAATTACATCGCTAATATTACGACAGAATACTAATTCTGTCGCTAATATTGCGACGGAATACTAATTCCGTCGCTATTTTGCGACGAAAATAAAATTCCGTCGCTAAGTTTTCTTAAATAAAAAATTTCCATTTCCTTTTCCCCATCACTCGTTTTCCCTCTCACTCAAAATCCCTAAATCTCTCAAATTCACCACGCCCTCTCTCAATCTCACTCTCGGTCATCAGATCTCCCTCTAAATCTAAGGTAAACTTGATCCATCTTCTTTTTTTTTCCTTTTTTTATATGGATTGTTGTGTTTTGCAGTGGTAATTAAAAATCAGCGAGCTGTGTGTGAGTTCTGTGTATTGTGTGCGTGGGTTACTATGAGTTGGGTGTGTGTTCAGTGATTTTAGGGTTTATTTTCATGGGAGCAGTGGGTTTGAAAAATGCTTCATCTTTCTCACTTTCTCTCTTTTGTGTGTGCGTAACTGTGTGTGTTATGTGTGTGCGTAACTGTGTGTGTGTGTTCTGTGTATTGTGTGCGTGAGTTGCTTGGGTTTATTTGTTTTATGGGTTGAATTTGGTGTAACTGTGTGTGTGTTCTGTGTATTGTGTGTGTGAGTTGCTTGGGTTTATTTGTTTTATGGGTTGAATTTTGTGTAACTTTGTGTGTGTTCTGTGTATTCTGTGCGTGAGTTGTTTGGGTTTATTTCTTTTATGGGTTGAATTTTGTGTAACTGTGTGTGTGTTCTGTGTATTGTGTGCGTGAGAAGCTTTTACAGTTTAGTGTGTTAAGTGGTTTTAGGTTGTGATGCTTTTATTGACTGTAGCTTGATCTCTCACTTTCTCGTTGGTCGTATCTCGCAGCTCGCTAGCCAAATCACTATCTGTAGTCACCTCATCAAGCATCAGGTATTTGTTGTTTTTCTGTTATTTTGTTCTATTTTGGTTTTTTTAATTATAACAGTCCAGTAAGGACTTGGCAATTTACTTAGATGTGTGAAAAGTGAATTTAATTTTCATATAAGGTAATAAATATTTTCAGTGATTAATTCAAACCAGAAGGTAGAACTTAGTCGATATGATCCAAAATTAAGCTAAAAATTAAGGTTTGTAATCAATATATTGGTTGTATGGTTATTGATGAAGGCAGTAAAATAATATATTTTCTCATTTATGTTGAATAAGTAGTAGAATAGAACTAGGAATTGCAAGTTAGTTGTGAATCCTATTTTTCTATTACGTCTATTCTATTGTATGCCAAGAGTTGAGTTTAATTAACTCTGTCATAATTTTTACCAATAAAGTCACCATTTATATTTTCATCAGTTGCCAGCATCACATACAACCATAGTGAAAGATAAGATGAGATCAGATCGGCAGTGGATCAATGCTAGGTTAAAAGATGGGTATTTGACAAATGAGTTTATTACGGGTATTAAAGAGTTTATCCAGTTAGCAGAAAGTCATCCTATATTTATGGACGGAATGTAAATTAAGTGTCCATGTAACCATCGTAGGTGTCAAAATCGAAGTTTTTATGACCCTGATAATGTGATACTCCATCTTGCAAAATATGGATTTGTACCAAACTATTATATATGGTATAAACATGGGGAGACTGAACAACGAGATATCTCGGAACATGATATTAGTCGAAGTCCAGATGTAAAGTATACCCAAGTGAACAACACAATTCAAGAAATAGTATTGGATGCTGCAGGACCTACTTTCAATCAAAATGATAGTGAATAGACTCCAAATACCGCGACACAAAAACTTTATGACATGCTTAGAGCATCAGAGCATGAGATTTGGCATGGAAACCCATACGGGCATTCGCAGTTATCAGCGGTGGCTAGACTCCTGAATTTGAAGGTGGAACATCATTTTTCGGAAAGGTGTTACGACGATATTTGTCAATTTATTCATGAAATGATTCCAGAGGATAATGTAATGACTGATAACTTTTATAGCACAAAGAAGTTAATTGAAGGCTTGGGTCTACCAGTAGAAAAAATTCACTGTTGTAATAATGGTTGCATGATATATTGGAGTGATGATATTGACCTAACAAGTTGCAAGTTCTGTAACCACCCTGGGTATAAGAAGCAGGGACGAGGATCAGCAAAGCATAAAATAAATGTTCCTTACAAGAAAATGTATTATTTTCCACTTACACCTCGTTTGCAGAGATTGTATGCATCTAATGCCACTGCTAAGGACATGAGGTGGCATGCCGAGCATGATACTAAAGATGGTGGTGTCATGAGGCATTGCTCAGACTCCCCAGCCTGGAAACATTTTAATAAGATGTATCCATTTTTTGCAGCTGAAACTCGAAATGTTAGGCTGGGTCTTTGCACTGATGGATTTCAACCATTTGGACAAACGGGGCAACAGTACTCTTCATGGCCAGTGATAGTGACGCCATACAATTTTCCACCATGGATGTGCATAAAGATGAATACATGTTTTTGTCTGTAATAGTGCCTGGGCCGAGAAACCCTAAAGAGAAATTGGATGTGTTTTTGCAACCTTTGATTGCTGAGTTGAAAGAATTATGGGAGGGGGGGTAAACACATATGATATCTAAATTAAATAGAATTTTCAGATGCGAGCTTCACTGTTGTGGACTATCAGTGATTTTCCTGCATATTCTATGTTGTCAGGGTGGAGTACTGCAGGTAAGTTATCTTGTCCCTATTGCATGGATGATTCAGACGCATTTACTTTGAAAAAAGGTGGAAAGACTTCATGGTTTGACAACCATCACAAGTTCTTACTGTCAGAGCATCCATTTCGAAGAAACAAGAGGTGGTTCATGAAGGGGAGTGCAGTACATAAAGTGGCACAACCTGTGAAGTCGGGTTTTGAGATCTTAGAGCAGATTGAAGGATATGGATTGAAAAAGGTTACAGAACTTGATGCTGATCATAATAATGCTCGAATAGTTAGGAACTGCAGGTATGGTTGGAAGAAACGAAGCATATTTTGGGATTTGCCTTATTGGAAAACATTACTAATTCGACATAATTTAGATGTCATGCACATTGAGAAGAATTTCTTTGATAATATTTTCAACACTGTCATGAATGTGGAAGGGAAAACAAAAGATAATGCCAAGTCTAGAGAAGACTTGAAGGAGTTCTGTTCACGTCCGGAGTTGCATCGGATTTAAAAAAAAGGCAAATTTGTGTATCCTGAAGCTTGTTACATGTTGAATAAGGCTGCAAAAGAAGCATTATGTAAATGGTTGAAAGAACTCCGATTTCCTGACGGATATGCATCTAATATGGGAAGATGTGTTGACATGAAAAAACTCAAGCTGTATGGAATGAAAAGCCATGATTGTCATGTGTTTATGCAAAAGTTAATACCCATAGCATTCCGTGAATTACTTCCAGCAAATGTGTGGCAGGCTTTGACAGAATTGAGTATTTTTTTCAAGGATCTTCCTTGTACTGTCATTACTGAAAATGAAATGGAGCAGCTAGAGAAAGATATTCATGTCATTATATGTAAGCTTGAGCGTATATTCCCTCCAAGTTTCTTCGACTCAATGGAACATCTTCTGATCCACTTGGCTTATGAAGCAAGGATAGCGGGTCCTGTACAATATAGATGGATGTATCCGTTTGAGCGATATCTTCGTTGACTAAAAAATAATGTCACCAATAAAGCTAAAGTCGAAGGTTCAATATGTAATGCATATTTGGTTGAAGAGGCTTCATCATTTTATACGCATTACTTTCAGCCACATGTTTACACTAGACATAGGAAAGTTCCACGGAACGATGATACTTGTGGGGGTGAAGGGGAAGAACATGAAGGGATGATCTCAATTTTCAGAAATTCGGGAAGATCATATGGCAGAGAGAGATCTAGATTCTTTATAGATGATAAAGAATATCATGCAGCTCGTACATATATTTTGCTGAATTGCGAGGAAATTAAACCTTATATTGAGTAAGATTGGTTAATTTAATGAATTTTTATAAATTTATAGCGCATTAATTTCATAATAAGTATCTTATTGAAGATAACATATTTTGGTTGTTAATATGTACATTGCGGAGTTGAGGCAAATTGATGTAGATATGTCTGAAGCAGTGGTTGATTCCAAACTTGACAAAGAATTCACATTGTGGTTCAAAACATATGTAAGTAAAAAACTGTAAATTGGTGTATTTTAAGTACTTTTTAAACAAAAGTTTATGGAAACATGTTACTATAACTTCTGACTTGTGTAGGCACGTAATCCATCCTCTAACATCTCTAACAAATTCATAAAGGACTTAGCAAAAGGGCCATTGCGAAAAGTGAAAACATTCCCGGTATATTACATGAATGGGTACAAGTTTCACACGGAACAACACCGTTCAGATAGAGCAACAATAAATAGCGGTGTCTGCATTAAGGGATCTAACAACAGTGCAACTGAGACATATTATTACGGCGTGTTAATGGAAGTTGTTCAGTTAGAGTTTCCTGCATTACCGATTAAAAGAACGGTATTATTCAAGTGTAAATGGTTTGATCTGACTGAGAGTGTTGGTACACGAATTCACGAGCAATACAAGCTTGTAGATGTGCATCATAAAAGGAATATCGAAAATATGATCCATTTGTTATGACAGGGCAAGTGTATTACACCACTTATCCAACCGTACGGAAAAATCCAAGCGATTGGTGGTCTGTGTCTAAATTAAAAGCTCGTGCTGTTGTTGAAGTTTCAGAACAATCTTTCACAACCTCGATGTCATGTGGAGTTGCGTTTCAAGAGGATGTTGTAGAAATGCATGCAGTAGAAATTGTGGCAGAGGCTGAACCTCAACGATTAATTGGTGAAGACGAAAATTATATCGATATTGAGGACATGGATATTGAGGAAGACGATGAGCCAGAAATAGAAATAGAATCAGATGAAGAATTGGAGGAAAACGACGAAGATGAACAATTTGATGATTCTGACAACGAGTAGTTTATTAAATTAATAATAAGCGACAATAGCTTCTTTGGATTCCTCCTAATGTATTTTATTAGCATTTTTGTTCGTTGGCATTGGCTGGTATAAAATATAACCTCTCTAAACTGTTATTTTGATATGCTTGTTATTTTAACTTCACAACGTCATTTAATTTTTTTTTTTCCAACCTCTGCAGCAGACATGCAGCAGCTACTGCATATTGCAGCAGAGCTTGGAAAAAAAAATTTAAAAAAACTGCAATTAAAGTGTTGTTCTTCTTTGTAGAAGCAATTTATTACTAGTTTTACTAATTGGTGTTTTATGTGATGAGTCACGAATTTGCGTTCAAGCCGAAATTTGAGTTTGCTATATGAAAAATAATGAATCGGTAACTAGCATAGTGGATGCAAAAATAACTTAAAAGGTTTAAATTTTGATGTGATTAAGTGTTGGATTGTTAATCACTAAAATAAAGTGCTATTAAAACTAATTAATAGGATGCTTGTAAAATATGAGGAATACTGTGAATATTATGACAAGGGTATTTATTTTCTTTTTAGTTGGAAAATGGTCTTTTGGTACATGATTAAATATGTATATTGATTATAGATATGGTACGGGGAGGACAGCCAGCTGGCCGAGGATGAGGAGTTGAGCGGTCAGGCCAAAGGTCCTCATCACATTCCACACCAAAGGACGATAGACCCTCTGCAGTCCCAACTACCCCTATTTCTACTACTCATACATCAGCATGATCGACTTCAGCTGGATCATCTCAAGCAGCACAAAGTTTAATGAGTTGTACCAAACTTACGATTATACCTGCTACTCATGATCAGTATGATTTTCGAAAGTTTATATTATTATTATTGTAATTGTTGTTGTTGTCGTTGTTGGTATTATTAATATTATTTATTTTTATTATTATTAAAAAAAATCTAAATATTTATTTACTATTTTATACGCAGGTTCATACCTTCGGCCTCTCGCAGGATATGAGAAATATTTAAGGAGAAATTTGTATAGGAGGGCACGCAGTGGACTAAAGTGCCTAAAGAAATAAAAGAGTACTATTGGGATCAATTTCAGGTATATTATTATTATATGTAATGTATTATTTGTCATTGTTGATTACAAATTATTTATTCAAATTCTTTTTACTTTTTACAGAAATTTTATCAGTGGGATTTTGCGCATGCGGTCGCTGTTAGGACTACATGGAATAATGTGTGTCAGAATCGGTATAACGATAAACTCTGTAAATGGTGCTATAAATATAAAGAACGATGGAAGCTACTCTGCGTTCCAGATAATGTTTGGAACAAATGGCAGGAGTATTGAATGTTTAAATTAAAATCTTAGCAAGCATCAAAAAATAGAAACACTAAGAATGGTGGAGAAGGATCGGGTGTTTCTAAACACACCGGTGGCTCGAGGTCTACCATTCAACATTCTATTGATATGGTTAGATTTTTTAAACATGCGAACATTTTTTATTACTTTTATTATTCTAATTTAATAATTTATTATTTTTTAAATAGGAATCTCAGTTAGGACGTGCACCCACAGGCTATGAGGTCTTTAAGCATATGCACACAAAGAAGGATGATACTTTTATTGACAATAGATCAAGCGAAATTAATGTAAATTTTTGTTTATAAATTATATATTTTTAATTTGTTCTTTTCAAAATCATTTTTGCTTTCTTATATATTTATTATTAATGGTAGGCTGATGTGGAGCAAATGGCAGTGATTGCATCTCAGTTATCAGAGGAGTCTGGTGAGCCAGCTGAGACTCAGCTTGACACCAATCGCCTATACTTAGATGTGGTTGGAATGGATACTAAGAAGCGCCGAGTGTACGGTCTCGGCTCTCTTGCATCGCTTTCATATCCGGATTCATTACGCAGCCCAGGTAGATCACACTTCGGAACGACTTTTGATGATACATTTGAGCAGCAGGTACAAGAGCGAGTTAAGATTGAAATACAGACTATACAACAACGACTGGATGAAGAGATACACCGTCGAGGGGAAGAGCGGCAGAAGAGAAATGAAAAAGTGCTTGATCTCAAACAAAAGATGGCAGAAATGGAGCGGTATTTTCAAATGATGAGAAACTTGAGTTCACAGCCTTCCTCTTCAGGTCCACCTGATCCTCCGACTGATTGTGAGCAGAGAGATAAGGAGAATTAAGTTATATGTATTTATTTTATGTTGTACTTTTTTACACATAACTTTTATGTAATAAAATTTTTATTTTAATTTTTGTTGTGTTTATTTTATAATATAAGTAATTATAATATATTTATTTTATAATTTTACTCATATTAATATAGTTTAAAATAATTTTAATTTCTTTAAGAATTTAAAAAAAATACAATTTTATTTAAAAAAAACATTTATAAATTCATTTGCTACTAATTAGCGACGGAAATTTCCGTCGCTAAATGGAGACGGACATTTCCATCGCTAAATAGCGACAGACATTTCGGTCGCTAATTTGCGACGGATATTCCCGTCGCTAGATTGCGACGGACATGTCCGTCCCTATTTAGCGACGGAATCGTCAGTCCCTATTTAGCGACGGAATTATCCGTCGCCAAATAGCGACAAAATTAATTCTGTAGCAATTTTTAGCGGCGGAAATTTTATTTCCGTCGCTATATACTTTGCGACTAGTAAAACAGAGACGGAAAAATTCCGTCTCTGTTTCGTCGCTAAAGTCTAATAGCGACGGATTAGAGACGGATATTTCCGTCTCTAATTCGCATTTTTCTTGTAGTGTAACCTCCTTCTCATATATAGTACCTTTGACTATTCATCAACAGTAAAGTGTACTAACATGGTTCTTAATCAGAGCGTCTGGCTAATCAATAACTAAAAGGGTTTAACACACCACTACTATCTTCAATTACAGCTACGGGGCTATTCCGAATCCTTAATCTCAAAGGTCTCAAACAGGTGTCTTAGAATTACTCTAGACAATGGCCTAATAATGTTACTATATGACTGCCCTGGATTCTCTAGTCTCAAAGACTCCTAAAGTCTCAAATCAATGTAATTTTCTCTACTCATTTTAAAATATTATGTGTTATATTTCAATACTTAAACTCTTATTCTTCGACATTATCTCATTCTGAGACCTGATCTGCAATATAGAAACCTTCCAGAAGAGTTTCTAAATTTTTGGATATTACAAATATATCGTATATAATATTTAATACTTTACATATTACAAATGGGTATGAAGTATATATGGTAAATTTTCAGTTAAATATATAATTTATATTTACCTCAATATATTGCAAAGTATTGAATGTAAAATTTTATCAATTGAATGCTGAAAGAGTGCAACTAGCATTATTCTTTTTATGACATTCATAAATTTTTATCTTAAACAAAATAATGATGCCTTACTGTTGACGATGAATTTTGGGTTCAGTCTATGTTCAAATGGGGCACCAGTAATCCTACAAAACAATTATAGAGAGGGAGTGTTAAGTAACTGACCACTAGTGTGGTGGTTGCCGTAGACACTCCCACTCTAATGTCAATAGAGGTGACAGTGGTATGAAAGCAAACAAGGCAATGACGATACCACATATCTAGTTTTGTGTGCTGTGAGGGCAGATGGGAGAGTGTGTCTATGGGGAATGAGGGCGGAGGGGAGAGTGTGTATGTACGGAGTGAGGGCGAGGGCTTTGAGACTCAAGTGTGTGAGCGAAAGCTTGAATGCATTCGTGGCCTTGGGTGTACTCTTTATTTATAGATTTAGGTATCTTAGTTCTTGGGGACTCGGATTCCTATAGAAGAAACCAAGTCAAACTCAAATAAAGGATAGTCATAATCCTTTTAGGATTTCAAGTAATCCTAAATTTCTTGAGAGATTTCCCATAAAAGAAGATATTTGGGTCCTAGTAAGAGTAGAATTTTCCATGTGTAGACTAGATTCAGTTGACTTGACGGGCGAATAATATAGGATTATTTTCCTAAAACCTTTAGCCAGTCGACTGAAATGTCGTTGTTCCATTCATGTTAGATGCCTGGTGCCGGTTGGATGGACTGGAATACTGGGTATGTGCCAATAAGGTACAAGTTGGATGGACTATTGAGTTGACTGGAATTACACTTGGCTAGAAATTCATTGTGGGTCGTCCGACAAGTCCAGTCGAGTGGACTTTAGAGGCAAATTAAGGTCCAATCTACTGGATCTTTATGGGGATCAAGGCCCAACCTATTGGGCCAATCCACTTGGATGGTGTTGAATCATATTTTACCCGAATAGTTTATCCCCCACTATCCAAGTCAATATTTTTGTCTTAGAGAGCATTCGGTACGGACGAGTCGAGTCAAATTGGATGGGCAATGACACTTTCAAGTAGACTGGACCTGATGGATCTCTATGGACCTGTAGCTGGCTTAAGTGAAGCTTGTTAAACAAGACGATGGTCCTACCGACTTTATTCTAGTTGATTGGAGAAGATGATGGTCCAAGAGTCGCGGGGTCCTGATGAAGGTTTAGAAGGATGTCTCGTCGACTTGACCAGATGAAGGTCTAGGAGTCGTGTGGACGTGATGAAGGTCTAGAAGTCATGTGGAACTAAGGTCATGGGCAATGTCTTGTCGACTAGAGAAGATGAAGGTCTAGGAGTTATCTTCAGTCGAGAAGATCATATGAAAGTCCATGAGTTATCTTCAATCAATTGGACCAAATGAAGGTCCATAAGTTGTCTTTCATCGACTGGTCCAGGAGTTGTCTAGATGGTCTCATCCTGAAAGCATGTTAATAATATTATAAATTAAAGGCATCAGTTCTGAGGGGATGAATGACTCCGGTGTAGATTCTCAATAGGTGGTGTCGACTGGAATCCCTTGATGGCAAGTTGGGGAAGTTTGGTCGTTTGGAACATAGGCTTGAATTTCTTGGGGGGCGCGAGCTGAGGGGTCACAACCTAATCGTCGAGTGGCCACGGGACAAACATCATTTACAAGATTCCTCAGTGTCGGCTCAACGACGTAGTTCTGATGAGGATACACTTCAACTTCAGGATTCAACTTCCGATTGCCAACAATAAGAGAAATGATCGACTGGATTATACCTGGGTGGATGTGCCTCTATGAACTTTAATTTAGGGATGGCTTCAGCTTTCTCATTCCTCATCTAGCTTGGGAAGTGTTGGATCATTTCACAGTCGCACTCTCGTAATTAATGCCGAACACTTGGAGAATTCTACCGGGTGTCAAGTGTCTAATTCACACGCTCGGGGTTCCTTTCAGATGTGAGGACATCTTATTATCGTGCTACTTGAAGGTACACATTTTAGAGATGGGGCGATATTGCTTATTTTTAGACCGATGAGGGAACATCTTATTACTGGCTTGACCACGTACGACAGGGTTGACTGGTAGGCTTCTCACTCTTTTGCAGGGGTGAAGCTATTTTTGAGTCTGCTGGTCCTAGGAGGATCCCTCCTTACCGGGTTGCTTCGTGTGAGTGAGATTCCTTTTGTGGTCGTTTGATCCTTCGTAGGCTTATTAGTAATATTGTTTTTTTTCAGGCACGTCGCTGAATCACATGGTCGAGCCTGGATTCACAATAGAGGTAAAGATCAAGCGCATACTCGAAGTGCAATAAAGTGAAAGGATTTTGGGTTATCAGTTGGAGGAAAGTCAACTCAGAGTCAGTCATATTTGGAGTGCAATGCCTGAAATTCAGTGAAGTATCCTCTTAACTCGGTTATCTGATTTGAATATTGTGTTTGTCACTCGTTGGTCGATTGGAAAACTTGGGTTTCAGTTGACGTTCATCAAGCCATTGATAGCGAGGGAAGTTCTTTTGCCAGAATAGCTTATGTCGGGCGGATTCAGACTTCCCAACTTGGATGAGGCATCGGATCAAGGGAATTCCAAAAAGGCGAAGAACAAGTGAATTGAGAGTCAACTCCTGATGCTCTAGTCTTCGTGGCTCAGGAGGACTCGAGGAAATTGAAGGTTGTTGAGATCTTGGTAGAGGACCTAGATTTTGTCAGTGTGAAAATTCTGAGGAATGTGACTGTTTTCTCTAATTCAAGCGTCTTGTAGGGTTTTGTTAGAAATATTTTTCTTGAAGAAGATGAGACGCGGCTGGATAGTATGGAAGTGATGGAAATGTCCAAGTTCTGCTTCACTCAGAGTTTTGAGGTGCTTAGGCCCTCTTTGCGTTTCATATGATTGTTAATTTTTGATGGCTCTGACCTTTTTGTTTTGTTTTTCATATGCTCGAGGCCAGTCTCCACTTTCAGAAGACTGTTACTACTTTGACCAGACGTAATCGCGATTTGGACAAGACAAATGCTCAGCTTGAAGCTCAATTGTTGAAGGCTAAGGAATCAGATGAGGACTCAAAGAATAAGGTGAGGGAACTAGAGGATGAGTTGGAGGCCGCTAGGGTGGAGTCGATTTCCAGGGAAAATGTGTTGGGGTTGGTGCTCACAGCGCCAATTCCCGGTTGTATTTCTTTATGAATACTTCCGTAAAACATTATTATTTTGAATAATATATGCAGTTTCTATAATATAATGTATCTTTTAATATGGTAAAGACTTAATGACCTTAGAATGACTAGTCATGATGCAGTTGCAAAAACGTCGCAACAGACATTGAGTTGTATCACGACGTTGTCATTCTCAGACAGTTCCTGGTCAAGGTTTACACTACTTGGTCAGTATAGTAAACCCGTTGAGACCGATACATGTCGTATACTGGAATATATTATTCTAATGGTTTCTCAATGAACCATAAGTCTTGGAGACTAGTATAGACGTGTAGGTGCTTATAGCGGATAAACACTGAACAACTCACCGAAGATTCTTAATGGATGGTACACCAACGTCAATAAGAATCTTATCGGGTTGAGTAGCACTTGTGATTCTTAGACTTGAGATGCCATTGTGAGCACATGAGACATCTTCTACACTTAGATGGCAGTCATGTCACCGATCTATTAAGATTATACCTCCGCCTATTCGTTGGGTGTAGATAGATCCTCAGGGTGTCCTCTGTGTATTGAGATATGATCCGCCAGTTCTGTGTATCAGAGCATAGGTAGTCCATATGATTAGAAATCAGATAAAAACCATGGGCCCGTGGTACATTTTAGAAGTTAGTTCTAAATGTTCTTTTTGAGATTGCTAATAGAATAGTCGATTGGATAATCCCTATAGAGATTTGACGTTTACATCTATATCTCTGGGATTTATCCGGATACCTGTGACGGAGGAATTATACATTTGCCATGACCTCGACCTGTATGATTCAGCGAGTTTATCCGTGATCGTCATAATTTACGGGTGGATAAATTATGGACACGAAATTGAATTTTGTGACGGATATGCCTGAATTTAGAGAGTCTCACTAATGAAATATACTCGTAGAGCACTAGGGCAACAATTATAAATAATATTGATTATTTATAAAAGCCGTTTAAAGGTTAAACGCAAAATACATGTTTAGGGACCCGATAGTCATTTCCTTAATTTTTGTGTATTTACATTTAATATTAGATTAATTTAAATACACATTAATTAAATGTCAAATTGTGATATTTGACTAATATTATAAATATATATATGTATTTAATATTTAATGTAAATATAATACATATATTTAATATATTTATATTTAATCAATTATTTAATTATTTAATTGTTAAATGATTAAATTAATTAAAATATAAATATCTTAAGGTTATGATATTTGTCTTAATGACCTAGTTGCAATTGTTGACTAAGTTGAAAATATCATTAAATTGTAATGATGATTATTTAACAAGTTGGCAAGTTGTATTTGATAAAGCAAAAATTAAAATATCTTGTATTTTTGGCATATACCAATTCGGCCAAGGCCAAAATTCAAGGATATATATTGTTTTGTTTTTCTTTAGGTTTTATAACCTAATACACTTTATCAAAACTCCATCAAAAACAAAGCAAAGAAGGTAGAGAGAAAGAAAAAGAAAAATCAAAGAAAAGCTTGGAATTTAGTAAGTATTTCCAACCTTCCATTAGAGAGTAAATTGTTCCTCTTGTTGTGGGCTGCACTTGGTGATGTTCTTAATTTTTTCTATTCTTTATTCTTTTTTTTCTTGATGGATGAAAGTTTGATGAAGGGGTTAAGCATGTATAAAGTTGGAAGAATGTTACTAGTGTAGTATTAAGCATTCTTTTCATGGTTTTAGAACCTTGTTGCCATTCTAGAGTTATTGACCCACTCTTAAATGACCTAGATTTGATCTATAGTTATCTCATTGTGTTGAGACTTGATTGTAATGGAAGAAACATGATTGAAGCATTGGATTTTGTTAATTTGGTCAAATTTGTCCAATTTGAAGAAATTGAAAAATTAGGGTTTAAGACCACTTCCAAATTTGGGGCTTTTCATTTATATGGTGTATTTGGATGTGTATATGATGCATGTAAAATATTGGGTTGATTGGATTTTATCTTAATGTGTTTTGAACATTGGAAGTACAAAATGCACAATTATGCCACCATGGAGGGCTCTCGGCTTTAGGCCAAAAATTTGGGAAATTTATTTTGCAATTTGAATTTCAATATGTATGACATGTTAAATTCATATATGTAATGATTTAGAATCATCCAAAATCATTTTGAACAATTTCGGATTAAAATAAACAAATTGTTATGTTTAAGGGTAATTCGGTAAATTCACATGAATTTGATTTAATGTGTTTTATTTCATAATTTGATTATTGGATAATAAAATAAATGAGTTTATTTTATTAATCCGAGAAAAATTTTTGAAATCGGAAAATTATGATTTTCCACGTTTCCGCTACGTTACCGTATTTAGCCCTTAAAACCTCAACAAAATGACCTGGTGAATTGGGAGAGGTTCGCCTTCTAATTGGACAAGCTCGCAACTGTGGCTAGAGAGGTGATGCTCAAGGTTCGTTATGACCTAATAAAGGCATTTGTTGCTAGATGGGCCTCAATGTGGCATCCTGAGAAGTGGATCCGGGAATATGAGGAAGATGCTAAGGAGTCGAAGGGTGAGACGCATATTTGCTAGTAACCGGTGAAGGTGGTGATGAGGGTGAAGGGGCCTCATTGGATGTTGTAGTGTCGTCGCATGAGAGTAAGGTCCTCAAATTGACCCTTCTTCCGAGGATCGATCCAGTTGGTTTCATGTTTTGGTTAGCTTTTGTTTTTTGAAATGCCTTGTATTGATAGCCATGTTAATAGATATTTCTTGTAAATTTTTTGAATGGTTTTAATGAAACACTTACCCATTTTTTGTGAAGTATTTTTCCAATTTTCTTTAAATGGATGTGTTGTTGATTGAGAGATCCTGGGGACTGGACCGTTGAGGGCAGTTGACTGCTTTGGTCTAGTCAACTTTATAGAAGAGGTCAATCGGCCAAGTCGAATGGCTTTTATAGGCCGGAATATCTAGTTTGTAAGCTCCATAAGTCTATTTATAGACTTAAACAGGCATTCCGAAGTTGGAATCGTCGTTTTGATGAGATAATTAGATTATTTGGATTTATTAAGAATGGGGAAGAACCATGTGAGTGGGAGCATGATTATTTTCCTAGTTTTGTATGTAGATAACATCCTTATCATAGGGAATGATATAAGATTGATGCAAAGTGTGAAAGCCTACCTTTGCAAAAACTTCTCCATGAAAGATATTGGTGAAATTTCCTATATACTAGGTATAAGACTCTACCGAATATACTTAGGAAGCTTATAGGGTTGTCACAATCGACGTACATAGATAAAATGTTAGAAAGGTAGGTTTTACCAACTACAAGGTAGCAAATGTAACTTTCTGATATGGCATACATCTTTCGAAGAAAATGGCACCTCAGACTGAGGAAGAAATTGTTAGAATATCTAACATGTCATATGCTTCTTATATTGTAAGCATCATGTATGATATGCTATGTACGAGGCCCGACATCAGTTTTGGCTTCAGTGTGACTAGCTTATATCAATCTGATCTAGGTAATGATCATTGGACATACGTGAAACATATCCTGAAATATCATAAGTGTACTAAGGATAAGTTTCTGATATATGGAGAAAATGAGCTACAAGTTTTGGGTTATACAGACTTCGACTTCCAGGGAGATCCATATGATAGAAAGTCTACATCCGGATACATGTTTACCCTTAATAGTGGTGCAGTTAGTTAGCGATTTTGAAACCAAGGCTCAACAGTTGATTCCACCATTAAGGTGGAATTTATAGCGGCTTCAGAAGAAGCTAATGAAGCTGTTTGGATTAGATATTTTATCGCAGAACTTCGCATTATGCCTAGTATTGTGGATTCGATCCCACTGTACTATGATAATAGCGGAGCCATTACGTAGGTTAAGGAGCCGAGGGTGCATTCCAAGTCTAAACACGTAGAAAAGAAATATTATGTAATTAGAGAGATTATTGAACAAAACGACATATTGGTCTTGAAGGTTCAAGGACTATACAATATAGCAGACCTGCTTACTAAGGCCTTACCTCATAAATTATTCGATAAACATGTGGAGGAGATGGGACTGCGATACCATCCAAATCGACACTAAGCAAGTGCGAGTTTGTTAGAGTTAGTGCTTAGAGCGCCAATACGAACAATATATTGTACATTTTATTATTTATTAATAAAATAACTACATTTTTATTTCATACCTTATTAATGGTATTATCATTATGCATATTAGATTGATATATAAATATGCTAAGAATGACATCAACCTTAGAATAGTCTTGTAGTAATACTGGAAACTAGGTGGTCCGACATTGGGATAGTATTACTATTATAAACTATTCTTAAAATAAATATTCATTGTCATTGGTTTTGGAATACAGTTAAATTCCTATAACCTAGAAGACTAGCACATGTAATATATTTGAATTGGAGTTCCAATGGTTTAACCTGATGTACCATTAGATTTGGAAGCTCGTATAGACGTGTGGGTATTGGTCGGACCAAATATTGAATGACTCATAGGTGATTCCAAATAGTTAGAAGTACACACCACCATCAATAGGAATCTCCTCGAGTCGAGTAGGATATGTAATCCTTTGACTAATATGATTGATTTTGTGTGAGATCATCCACACTTTGATGCCATGTATATCAGAAACCTTTCATTTTCTGGCCTCTAGATGTTCGTTGGGTATGGACTGACGCACTCGTAATCAAGTGCGAATCAAGATAAGATCCGTTAGCCCATATGTATGCAATAAGGGGTTTAGGTTTCAATATAAGTAAGTCACGATTCTCAAAACTTTGGCTAAAGTCGATCACCTATGGTGGATCGTATATATCAGAAATGATTTCTGATTACTTGTAAAGAATCATGGACATGTCAACATGATATGTGCGCCTCGAAAACTTGACGGTGTATTCTATATTTCCTAAGCACAACTCGGATAGCCTACGACGGACGGATTGATAAACATATGTGATGACCTCGACTTGTATAGTTCAGAAAGGTCGTTCGTGTTCTTTGTGAATTCGGAGGTGGCCGAATTGCGTATATATTAGCTAGGCTTATATGACGAACGTGTCTGGACTTAGAGAGTCCCAATATGAAGTGTACTCATTGAGCACTTTGGTAGCTGATTTATTTTGATAAAAAATAATATTCGACTTTATAATTATCAACTAAGATAATCAAGTGTTATTGATAACATTGATTATTTACTTTGACCTAATTGGATTAGTTGGATTAATTTAATAATTACACAAGGGCTTAATTATACATTCATAAATATCTATACCATTTGAGGATATTTTGGTAATTCCAAATATGTAATTATAGGCATTTTTAGCTTGATTTAATTGGATTAAATCAAAGTGGAAGACATGTAACTAATCTATTAATTAAGCTTTGTCTTGATTTAATTGGATTAAATCAAAGTGGTAGACAAATGTGATTAGTCAAACCTAATTATACATATTTGGACAAATTAGATTAAGCCCACATAAAAGTTTATTCTAAATTTTATTAATTATTAATTGCGTAAGTTTTGCTATAAATAGCAAGCTTGAGCAAGGTTTTAATTAAGCTTATGAAAGCTAAATACAAGTAATTCTTAGAGAAATTAGCCTAAGTTAGAGAAGTGTTTTGAGAAGCTTTAGAAGTTCTCTGCAACATTTCATCTAGGAGAAATAAAGATTGGATCTTGGAGTCAAGCTTGCAAACCTTGGAGTTCTCCAACCATTTCAACATAGGAGAATGAGATTGAATCTTTGTATCAAGCTTACTGATGAGTGGTATTTATATCACTTATTCCCACTCATTTGACCTAATATTTTGTATAGTTTCTTGAGTTTTGTGAACGTTTTGATATGTTTTGTGTTATTTTATAGATAAATAAAGTTTGGAAAGCATTGGAGGCAATTTGGGGCAAAAACGGACAAAAATGCGTCAACAGGGATATTTTGGTCTTTAGCACGTCGCGACGCCCAGACTTCCGCGTCGCGACGTCTAAAATGCGCCGAACAGTGCTAACGTACACCGGGTCCACAAATCAGAATCTGAGAAAAGTTTGATTTTGCTAAAATGCATCGTGCCACGTGTCACCATCACAGCCGATCTGCTAACATGCGCCGTGCCACGTGTCAGCATCCTACGGTACCGACAGTCATCATCGCCACGTTTCGCCATGTCGTCGCCACGTCACCACCATGTCATCAGCCACGTCAGCAAGTCAACAAGTCAAATTGCCACGTGTCGTGCCACATCATCATCAGCCAATCAGAAAGTGACACGTGTCGTAATTCTATGGTGCCGACAATCTCTTTCCCACGTGTCGCCACGTCGTCGCCACGTCACCCCACGTCAGCGCCACGTCAGCATCAATTATTGGATATCCTATCCTTATCTGACACGTGGCAGATAAGAATCTCAGCGACCAATCAGAAGCCGCCATGTGTCACAATAATTGAAGCCCAACCACTCTGCCACGTGTCACCTTATCATCTTATCCAGAATCTTCAAACCAGCGAACCAGAGCGTGCCACGTCGAAAAATCTGGCGTCGCGACGCTGGATCCTACCGAGGCCTATAAATTGAGCTCGAGATTTCAGAATTCATTGCACCTTCCTCTCTCTTAAATTCTTTCTAAAGAGAGAGTTTCTCTCTCTAGATTCTTTAGTTTTTAGTTTTTTTTTATTTTTTGTTTTTAGTTTTGTAAATAATTTTAATTACGTTTTGTAATAATAGTAATTTATTTTTTACTTTTTACTTTTTACAGTTTTTACTATTTACCATGAGGAGGTAACTTCCCCAGCTAGGGTGAAAGGTAATTCTTTTACTGTTACTATTTAGATTAATCTCCCTTAAAAATAATATATTCACTATTTAAAATATTGACTTAAAAAGGATACCGCCAGATTGGTCGGTTAGTAATTCATTTTAATCTGGTTTAAACCTGACCAATAAAGGATACCGCCAGATTGGTCGGTTGGCAATTTAATTTTGGTTCCGCCTTTATAGCTGGTTGGACTAAATTTGACTTAATCAGGTTACCGCCTATATGGCTGGTTGGAGAAAGAATCACAAGTTTATATATTATTTTATGGGAGATATCTAAATTAGTAGTAGTAAAAGTAATTCATTTTACCTTAGCATTTTATTTTATTTTACTTTTCAGTTTTACTTTATGTCTTTTACTTTTCAGTATTTTTACTTTATGTCTTTTACTTTTAAGTTGTTACTAGCCCTAGTTATGTGTTAGTTATCTGGGGTTGTGATGAATTTTAATAGCACCGGTTTATAAGAGGTTATTTTATAGTTTGGGTAATTTAAAGGTTTACTTATTAAATCTTAAGCTTAATGCTTCTTGTTGTCTGATCACCAATAAGATTGATGTGGTAAATCTAAAATGAACTAGACATAGGGATTTTAGGTTTCAGCCTTAGATTTAATAGCCCACGATCTTCCTTGAGGATAGATAACCCTTTAATAGATTTCCTTACAGGATAGGAATATACCTGTCGGGCGGGGGTAGCCATAATTGGAACTTAAACTTAATGAATCCAGATAATTTGGTTGACATAGACATATGGTTCAATTGGGTTAAACTGGGTATTTGCGTCTGACCATCGACAGAGGCTTTTGCATAATTTAGTGTTCCAGGTTAGTAAACTGATTTATTACACAAACATAAAATAATCACTTCATCTTTTAAATGATATTAGAATGATTCACGACCCTAGATCTTTGTGTCTTTTGTTATTTTCCTTAGTATTTTCTTTTGTCTTTTTATTTATTTATTTATTTTGTAAAACCACATTCAACCAATCAAACAATCATTCTCTTCTCCATTTAATTAGATATTTGTAAATAAATAGATTCAACAATTAATAACAACAGTAGGAATTAAGTCCTCGTGGGATCGATATTTTTATACTACTTGAACGATACGTGCGCTTGCGTTATACTTGTGTATTTACGCCGGTCACTTACTAGGTAATGTTTGATCTTCTCCAAAGTTATATTCTTCATTAGTGGGTTTTCATTAGTGAGACATATAGTGATGAATTATGTATTGGATGCATGATTACATAGCTTAAAGTTGAAATAAAGCTTGTGAACTGTGTTAGGATGCTTTGGAAGTATAAACAAAATTTGCTTGTAATTAGGTCAAATGTGTTAATGATGGAAATGAAATAATTAATAATAGTTTGGAACTCTAGATTAAAGCTTAGAGTTATGGCTACCATTCTAGAATCACTTGACCATCTTTGGGTGAACTAGAATTGTTCATGAGACATTTCATAGTGGGATTATAAATTGGTTTATGTTTGATTCAAAAAAATGCATATATGAATTTAGAATACATGTATGTTAGTTGTATAACATGTTTTGTGGTTGGTTTTGATGTTAAAATTGGTTTTAAAGTGTATTGAAATGATAGGAGAAAATTAGAAGTGTTTAGGATTGATTTGAAGGTTGAAATTGCTCACTGCCCAGACGAGCGACACGACACTAAGCATCATACATCTGGGCGTCGCGACTCTCACCCTTATGTGTCGCGACTCCGGGACATTGAGCTCTCGCACATTGCTCTCACAGATTTGGGCGTCGCGACTCCCAATCCTCCGCGTCGCGACACCAAGAGTTGGTGAACACTAAAACTTCATTTTCTCTGTTCCGGTGTTTCCAGACTTCGATTTGGTCCCCATTTTTTCCTACGAATCGTATCGGAATGTAGTTTTCATTAAAATGTTTTAAAATATTTTAAAATACACATATCCCTAATATTCTTGGGTTAGACCCATTTTCACTGCACGGGACACTGATCCGACCCTAGGAGTTCCACAACCGCCCCAATAGAATGGTATCAATAGCAAGGCTTAACCTTAAAACACATGTTGCATGTTTGACATGTATTTGAATCTATGTCTTTGTATTTTAATTTAATTATGTATAAATCATATTGGATATGTATTGCATGTTTTAAATTAAAATTTTGACCTAATTATTTGAATGACTTGATTGTCATAAATCTCCCACGATTAGGTGATTACTTTATTTAAGTAATAGTATTAGTAATGTTGGAGCATTTTTGGAAGGTCTGTCTTGTCAATACGGAGATGAATAAGTTCTTACTACTTATATGCAAGACCTTCTTTATTGTTAAGGTATAAGTGCTCAGAACTAAGGTCGCTACAGTAAAATATTATATATAGTGTGATGAGTTAACGTAGTCACCTAATACTGTCATTATTGTAAGGGTGTATATACGAAGCTCATTAGTGCATATTGACAAGTATGCACCTGGAATACGTCTTAATCCAAGACCATCAATAGTGTGAGGATAAGTAACATTCAATACCAAACTAGGAGTCACATGAATGTGATTGACCGTGGAGGTCTACCTAATGAATTTATAAAGGCCAAGACTGTCGATAGTGTGAGGCTGGAGAAAATTTCATGGGATCCACTTCCCCCTATGAAATTTTGATAGTCAAATTTCTATTTTTCCGTTAAATGAGATTACAAAATTACGTAAAATAGGGGGAGGGCACTAATAGATTTATAATTCCATAATCAACTAATGTTATTTTAGGCACTGCATTTTTGCATATAAGTCTCGATGATAAGTCTCGCATGGAGACACTAGCTCTTTAATTGTGGAAGCCGCGGGAAACAAACGTCGGAAGGGAAGAGTCAAGAATTGACATTTCTGTTGGATTTAATTCGCTGGATTAGCTTCGGGTTCGCTTGTTGGACCTCTGTTTCAAAACACATCCTTAGCCCAAACCCCCGCAAGACACACACCAAGCCCACACATCACCAAACCATACACCAAGCCCACCAAACTGAGCCAAGCCCACGCCCAAATCACTCTAAGCCACGCCCACTCACCTTTCAAATTAACAAAAACACATATTAAACACATGCATAAATCAAGTCAAATCCCCATCCAAAATTAAAGAAATCCCATCAAATACTCTCCTAATCCACTTAAATTACATTCCCTAATTAAAGATACAAATCAAATCATATCCCTAACTAAAAGAGAAGAAATCAAATTAAATCAAATCACTTCCCTAATTAAAAGATTTTTCCTTATCACACACTAATTAAAAATATCTCCAATAATTACACAAATCATTTCCCTTTTCAAACAAGGATAGCTCCCATCCCTTTGCCTATAAAAAAGAAGCATTCACCAACACATCAAACCCCTAGTTTAGACTCTCATAGCATCCACAAAGAAAAAAACCTATTCTCTCACCTCCCTCCTCTATCCCACTCGGCACACACTGAAAATTGAAGCACACCCTCACGGTCCACTTAATCCAACCCCACTCATTGCCTCACATTGTCTTCCACGCAACAACACACTCATGCCCCCTCACGTTACTGCCGCAACAGCGCACACATAGCCCCCCTCAACACCTTCAACACATAAGTAGTCAACAGCACACACATAACCCCTCAATTTCTTCAATGCATAAGCCACTACTTCACGCCAAAATCTGCCCCTTCAACGCACAAAGCCACTACCTCACGCCAATACTGCCCCCTTTAACGCACAAAGCCTTCAATTCACGCATAAAAACCTTCCACAAACTGCCCAGTGAACTGCCTTCAAGAAACCGCAAAACACGACCAGAAATTACCCCCTGAAAACTACCCAGCGTCACCTAAAGTCAGCCTCTAAAACAGTCCGCCAACACCCAAAAACTGCCACCACAAAACTGCACCAAAAATCTTCCTATCATTACCGCAAACTTCCCAGTTTTTTACCACACATTCTGCCCAGTTTTACCGCACAATACCCAGCAAACTGCCCAGTCAAAAACCTCGCAAACAGACCAGTTTTCTGCTCCAAAAAACTGCATTGTTTTGACACCCGAAACTGCCCAGTAAAACCAGAAAACCATAAGCCAAAACAGTCCCTCATTACCACAAAATAGTAAACCAAAACCGTGACCAGAAACAGCCATAAAATGGCAGCCCAAATAGCGAAATAGCGAAGAAAAATGTTGAACTAGTGAACCGGAGGAGTTACGGAGCATCAACCCTTCCGACGACCACGTACCGCATTTCCGACAGACAACTAAAGAGGTTAGACCTGAGGGCACCCCTTTTTATTTATTATCCCTTACTTTTAGTTATTTTATTACTTTATTTCGCATGAGTATTGTGGATTGGTGCATGATGTGATTTCCGGATGAACGGAATATGTGTTTTCTCTTGCGGTATATCGGATGGAAACCCGGACGTAAATTCTGTAGCCGAATTCGAATGGACGGTATTGCGGTTTGCACTCGGGATATAATGCCACGTATCACTTGAGAGACACGTATTTCGTTTCATCCAACCTTGTGTTTTAAGCATGATTTAGTCTAATAAGTTATTTATTTTTAAGCATGATTATGATATTTCTTTATGCATGATTTAGTTATTTTTCTTTTGCAATAGTAATTTAATTTACGTTTATGTTTAGGATGTTATTTATTCTTTGTGTTTGATAATTCAACATGCTCATTGTGTGATATTGTATGCTTGTCGTTATGATGACTTACTTTTAAAGCATGCGAACTTCGATATAGGATTTACTTTTATGCACGTGAACGTAGAAATATAATACTTTTGGGAATATATGTTGCGTAGATTCAGTTAAGTTATTCCATAAATTATTTCATTACAAGTGGCATAAGTAAGGGACCATTCTGAACCCAACGGTTTGAGGTCTTCCCTTGCGAGGGGTGAGTGCGGCCTTAAATCATTTTCCCGATTCACACCGGGTGGTGACTCTATGTTATTTCTCCGGTTTAGTTCCCCCGTGGGCTATTCCGTACTCCCAACTAGGCCACGAGCCTAGAACAGCGTCGCCGATTTCTGTGTCTTACAGTTATTATTTTGAAATGAAAAATATTCTACTATTGTTTAAAATGTTATCTTGTAGATGGCTGTCGCAAATCCATTGATGTGACTTTTGGATTCCAATAAACTAAAAGAAGCTGAGAACTATTTCAAATGGGAAATGAACATTTGTCTTTTTTTGGAGTTTGAAAAGTTAACCTATGTAACTATCAATACACTGCTTGTTGAAATTAATCCTAACTCCACTCTTGAAGAGCGAGAAACTTTTGAAAATGGAAGGATGATGACCTTAGGGAGAAATCCTACATTTTAGAATAGATGGTTCCAGATTTACTGAGATAGTACATATAGAAACCATGTGCTTGGAGCATTATGCGAACACTCAAGGAGTTGTTCGAGGCAAATCAAGACATATAGATATATCGGAGGTCTAAGAAACTATTACATGCTACATTCAAGGATGGAGGAGCTGTCAGCATTAATGTTTTGAACATGATCGACCATATCTGATATTTGGAATGACAGGGCATTGTGATTTATGAACAGCTAGGTCGTAATTTGATTTTTTCTTATTTGCTTGGAAAATATGATGGTTTTGTGTTAAACTTCTATATGCACTTGATGCAAGCCAGCTATGAAGAACTTCATAACATGTTACGCACGACGGAACATGATTTGAGGAAAGGCAACCCCACTTTGTACCTCCATGGTGGAGCTGGATCTTCAAAGACTTCTGGAAAGTCAAAGAAAATCAAAATGGGGAAGAAGAAGATTTCAAAGAAAAACTATAAGAAGCGTAAAGGTGCAAAACCACAAGTAGCTAGTGATCAATGTCTACATTGTAAGAAGTCTGGACACTGGAAGAAAAAATTTCCATAGCTAAAGGAAAAAACAGAACCCTCAGGTATGCTTTGTATTTTTCCAATTATTGACATCACATTAGCCTTAGATGCAAATAGTAGATGGGTGTTAGACACTGACAGTCCTACTCATATTTGAAATTCCATGCAGGTCATGAGGGTTAAAAATAGGTTAAACAAATGGGTGATCCAGCTTAGAGTTGGAAATGGCGGGACATTAGATGTCAAGGCCATAGGAACGGTTATTCTAGATCTCTATAATGGATGTAAATTAGATTTACATGACTGTTATTATGTACCCTCACTTATCAGGCAAATAATATCACTGCCAATATTATATAAATATGGATATATAATAAACATTAAGGATGAAACTTTATGTTTATATGATAAAAAATAACTATTTGAAATTTGAATCTTCTTTATCTAACGGTCATTATGTTTTGGAAACATATAGAGATGTCTTTAATGTAAAGGAAAATACAAATATGAGATCTGAATTAGATAATATTGAATTATGGCATATTAGATTGGGCCACATAGGTGTTAGACGTCTATCAAAATTGGTAAAAGATGGTTCGATTAAAAATCTTATCTTAGAACTTTATCCGATTTTTGAGTCATGTATCCAATGTAAGATGACAAAGGCCCTATTTCTTGGTTTTGGACACCGTGTTAGAGATTTATTGGAGCTAATACACAGCGATGTGTGTGGTCCAATAAATCATGCCGCTCATAATGGTTCAACATACTTCGTGACTTTCGTGGATGATAAGTCTAGATTTGTATATGTTTATTTGATGAGACATAAATCGGAAATATTTGACAAGTTCAAAATATTTTGAAACGAAATAGAAAAAAAAAACCAGTAAATGCCTTAAATTTCATCGATCAGATTGATGCGGTGAATACATGAGTGAAGAATTCAGAAGTTATTTAAGGGAGAATATAATTCTTACCCAATATAGCCTACCAAGAACACCTTAACACAATGGTGTGTCTAAGCGTAGAAATCATACTTTATTGGATTTGGTGCGATCCATGATAAGCTATACAGATCTTCCTTATTACCTTTGGGATTACGCTTTACTTACTGCCACCCACATACTTAATAGGGTTCCATCGAAAGCTGTTCCTACGACCCCCTATCAGATATGGTTCGGTAGAAATCCAAGTTTTAGATATTTAAAGATTTGGGGATGTCCTACATATGTTAGAGTTACGCAGCGGGATAAACTATCACCCATGGATTATAAATATAGGTTCGTTGGATATCCTGAAAACTCTTTAGGATATCAATTCTATGAATTCCGTGCAACGAAATATATTTGTTGTTCACTTTGCCACTTTTCTTGAAAATGAATTTTTTAGAAATAGTGGAAATTGTAGAAAGATTGAACTTGATGAGTTTGATCTCAATAGTAAGAAACCTGATATGGAACCAAATATCCAACTAGGTGAAGGATTTATAACACAGGTTATACGTAAGTCGAATAGAATATCAAGGCCTTATGAGAGATTATTTTTAACATCTGATGTGAGCCTTGATGTTCTCCTCTTGGAGGAAACAGATCTGACTACGTATAAAGAAGCGATATTTGATATCAATTCTGGAAAATGACAGGAAGCCATGAAATCCGAGATGGATTCTATACATGATAATCAAGTATGGGACTTAGTTGAACTTCCTGAAGGAGTTAAACCTATTGGTTGTAAATGGGTTTACAAAAGGAAACAAGGGTCCGATGGAAAAGTGGAAACCTTTAAGGCCCGACTGGTAGCGAAAGGTTACACTCAATGTCCTGGGATTGACTATGAGGAAAAATTTTCACCAGTATCCATGATAAACTCCATTAGGATATTTTTAGCCAATGTTGCATATCACGACTATGAGATATGGCAAATGGATGTAAAAACCGCTTTCCTAAATGAATTCCTCGAAGAGGATATCTATATGGAATAACCAGAGGGTTTCGTATCCAGTGAGACTTCAAACTTGGTTTGTACGCTCTAGAAGTCTATTTATGGACTTAAACAGACATCTTGAAGCTGGAATCATCATTTAGATAAGATAATTAGATTATCTGGATTCATCAAGAACAAGGACGAACCATGTGAGTGGGAGCGTGATTGTTTTCCTAGTTTTGTATGTAGATGACATCCTTATCATAGGGAATGATATAGGATGGATGCAAAGTGTGAAAGCCTACCTTTGCAAGAACTTCTCCATGAAAGATATGGGTGAAACTTCCTATATACTAGGTATAAGGCTCAACCGGGATAGAGTTAGGAAGCTTATAGGGCTGTCACAATCGACGTTTATAGATAAGATGCTAGAAAGGTATGGTTTTACCAACTGCAAGCTTGCAAATGTACCTTTCCGATATGGCATACATCTTTCGAAGAAATGACACCTCAGACTGAGGAAGAAAGAGTTAGAATATCTAACTTGTCATATATTTCTTGTATTGGAAGCATCATGCATGTTATGCTATGTACGAGGCCTGACATCAGTTTCGGATTCAGTGTGACTAGCTGATATCAATCTGATCTAGGTAATGATCATTGGACAGCCGTGAAATATATCTGAAAATATCTTAAGAATATTAAAGATAAGTTTCTGATATATTGAGAAAATGAGCTATAAGTTAAGGGTTATACAAACTCTAACTTCCAAAGAGATCCAGATGATCGAAAGTCCACATCCGGATACATATTTACCCTTAATGGTGGTGCGGTTAGTTGGTGATATTCAAAGCAAGGCTCAACAGCTGATTCCACCACTGAGGCGAAATTTATAACGGCTTCAGAAGCTACTAAAAAAACTGTTTGGATTAGAAATTTTATCAAAAAACTTGGCGTTATGCCTAGTATTGCGGATTCGATCCCAATGTATTGTGATAATAGCGGATCCATTACACAAGCTGAGGAGTCGATGGCGCATTCCAAGTCTAAACACGTGGAAAGAAAATATCACGTAATTAGAGAGATGATAAACGGTAAATATATCAGTATTTACCATCTATTTTTACTTAATATTTTGTATAGTTTCTCGAGTATTGTGAATATTTTTATGTGTTTTGTGTTATTTTGTAGATAAATAAAGTTTCGGAACTCACTAGAATTGAATTGGGGCTAAAACAGTGAAATTCATATCAAAAAGGGCAAATTGGTAAATTTTTTATTCACGCGTCGCGACGCGTAACATTCGTGACACGCCATAATTATGCAGCCTGTCGACACGCATCATTGCTGACATCATCAATGTAGCCTGCGTCGCGACACCAAGCCAATAATTCTGTCGACAGCCATGTGTCATCATTTCATCAAATCAACGGCGCAACGCGATGTGCAAGTGTTTTGCGTCGCGACGCGCAGGGCAGAATTTTGCCTATAAATTGAAGCTGAAATCAGAAGGAAAATCCATACCTTCTTCTGGGGATTTCCTTAAGAATACTAAGAAGATTGTATCTTGTTTGTTTATTTACAGCTTTCTTGTATTTAATTTTTATTTTATGCAATAGTTCTTTCTTTATTTTACTTTTCAGTATGATGAGGTAATTCCCCTCTACTGGAGTGAAAGGTAAAACTTTTATTACTAATATTTTGATTAATCTCCCTTAATTATTATATATAAATTATTTTAAAACCTGACTTAATGGGATACCGCCTTTATGGTCGGTTGGACTTAAAAATTGATTTTAACCTGACTAAATTGGATATTTCCTTTATGATCGGTTAGAATTAATCTAAATTTTACTTAATCAAGATACCGCCTATATGGTCGGTTGGTAATGTCATGCAAAGTTTATATATTATAATAAGGGAGATATTTATACTAGAAGTAATAAAAGTGGACCCTCTAACCCCAGTATTTTCTTTATTGCTTTATTTACCTTTTCAATTTCAAGTTTTACTTTATGTCATTTACTTTATTTATGTTTATAATAGTCCTAGATATGTGTGGTAACTAAACACCTTATCTAGGGTTGTGATGAATTATAATATCACCGGTTTATAAGTGGTAATTTATGTTTATGGTAATATAAAGGTTTATTTATTGAGCCTTAGTCTTAATGCTTATTGTTAACTGGCCATTCATAAGATTGATTTGGTAAACTTAAAATGATCTTGGAAAGGGATTTTAGGTTATGCCTTAGACTCAATAACTCACGATCTCACCTCGGGGCAAATGACTCTTAGGTAGATTTCCTTACAGGATAAGAATATACCTGTCGGACAGGGGTAGCCATAATTGGAACTTAATCTTAATGAATTCAGATAACCTGGTTAATATAGGATATGATTAATTGGGTTAATTTGGGTGTTTCCATCTGACCATTGAAGAGGCTTTTGCATAACTTCGTGTTCCAGGTTAATAAACCGATATATTGCACAAACATGAGATAATCACTTCATCTTTAAAAGATATTGGAAGGATTCACAACCTTAGATAGTTTCTTAATATTGAATTTTCCTTAAATTTACTTTCGCACTGTTTTATTTACTTGTTTTCAGACAAAAATCACCATCCAATCAATAACCAATCTATTAGATACTTGTAAACATTTAACTTCATAAATTGATAGCTTATGTATTAAGTCCTCGTGGGATCGATACATTTTATACTACTTGAGTGGTACGTGCACTTGTGTAACGTGTGTGATTTCACCAGACAAGAGATTATAAAAACGAAAAGACATAGTGGTCTTGAAGGTTCAAGGACTATACAACATAGCAGACCCGCTTACTAAGGCCTTACCTCCTAAGTTATTCGATAAATATGTGGAGGAGATGGGACTGCGGTACCATCCAGATTGGCACTAAGCAAGTGGGAGTTTGTTGGAGTTGGTGCTTGGCCAATTCGAATAATGTATTATATATTTTATTATTTATTAATAAAATAACTACATTTTCACTTCATACATTATTAATGGTATTTTCATTATGAATATTAGATTGATGTATTAATATGCTAAGAATGACATCGACCTTAGAATAGTCTTGTAGTAATATTGGACACTAGGTGGTCCGATATTGGGATAGTATTACTATTATAAACTATTCTTAAAGTAAATATTCATAGTCGTTGGTTTTGAAATATGGTCGAATTCCTATAACTTAGAAGACTAGCACATGTCGTATATTGGAATTGGTGTTCCAATGGCTTAACCCGATGTACCATTAGCTTTGGAGGCTCGTATAGACGTGTGGGTATTGGTTGGACCGAATACTGAATGACTCACAGGTGATTCCTAATAGTTGGAAGTACACACCACCATCAATAGGAATCTTCTCGAGTCGAGTAGCATATGTAATCACTGATTTTGTGTGAGATCCTTCATACTTTGATGCCATGTATGTCAGAAACCTTTCTTGGTCTGGCCTCTAGATGTTCGTTGAGTGTGGACCGATGAACTAGTTAAGCAAGTGTGAATCAAGATAGGATTTGTCGGCCCATATGTGTACCATAAGGAGTTTAGGTATCCATGTAAGTAAGTCACGATTCTTAAAACTTTGGCCAAATTCGATCACCTAGGGTGGATCGCATATATGAGAAATGGTTTCTGATTAGTTGTAAAGAATCGTGGACATGTCGACATGAGATGTGCACCTCAAAAACTTGACGGTGTATTCTATGTTTCCTAAGCACAACTCGGATAGCCTACGAATGAAGGATTGATAAATATATGTGATGACCTCGACTTGTATAGTTCAGAAAGATCGTTTGTGTTCTTTGTGAATTCGGAGGTGGTCGAAATGTGTACATATTAGCTAGGCTTTATGACGAACGTGTCTGAACTTAGAGAGTCCCAATATAAAGTGTACTCGTTGAGCACTTAGGTAGCCGATTAATTTTGATAAAAGGTAATATTCTATATTATAATTATCAACTAAGATAATCAAGTATTATTGGATAATATTGATTATTTACTTTGACCTAATTGGATTAATTCAATAATTACACAAGAGCTTAATTGTAAATTCATAAATATCTCTACCATTTGAGGATATTTTGGTAATTCCAAATATGTAATTATAGGTGTTTTTGGCTTGATTTAATAGGATTAAATCAAAGTGGAAGACATGTAACTAATTCATTAATTAAACTTTGTCTTGATTTAATTGGATTAAATCAAAGTCATAGACAAAGGTGATTAGTCACACTTAATTATACATATTTGGACAAATAATATTTAACTCACATAAAAGTTGATTAGAACTTTTATTAATTAAAAATTGCCTAAGTTTTGCTATAAATAGCTAGCTTGAGCAAGGTCTTAATTAAGCTTGTGAAAGCTAAATACCAGTAATTCTTGGAGAAATTAGCCTAAGTTAGAGAAGTGTTTTGAGAAGCTTTGGAAGTTCTCTACAACATTTCATCTAGGAGAAATAAAGGTTGGATCTTGGAGTAAAGTTTGCTAGCATTGTAATCAAGATTGGATATTGGAGTCAAGATTGGTCCTCGTTTTTTCCCTACGGAATCGTATCGGAATGTAGTTTTCATTAAAATATTTTAAAATACACCTACATCTGATATCCTTGGGTTAGACCCATTTCCACTGCGCGGGGTACCGATCTAACCCTAGGGGTTCCATTACTGCCCCAACAGTCATGTCCTTCCCAGGTGGAGCCAAGCATTTCGTCTCACACTTCCTTTATGTTCTGATATCCTCGATGAAGCACCCAGTTTGATTCGTTGAACATGCGGGTTCATATGTTTTTTTTTAAGTTTCTGGCCATATTCTACTTATGTATGCCCTTCCAAACTAGGGCTTGCTATCTGATTTCGGCTGCTGTGTCAAAACTATATTTTATCAGTTGCTGATTTGACTCATCGTCCAGCCATTGGTACCGTGGTGAGGGTATGGTCCCTTCGAATGAGATGACTAATTCTATTCCGAAGGCTAGCCTGTTAGGGTTGGTGCTCAGAGTGCCAATCCAGATCGTATTTGTGTCTTATTCATAAATACAAATAGTTCATTTTTTCCATAATATTAATTATTTAATGGTAGCACCTTTTGTCCTTTATACACATATTCGATCTAATTACGATTAGATATCTAATTATGATTAAATTGAAACTAAATCTGATTTAGTGATACGTGTATATTAGACAAAGACCCTAGGATTTACAATGTAGTGTGCAGTTACAACATAGTTTGTAATTGACATTGGGAAGCGTCACTATAAGTTGTATATCCTTAAATAAAGTTCCTGGTCAAGATTTACTAACACGGGTCGGTTAGCAAATTCGCTGAGACCAGCACATGTCGTATATCATGACTTGGTCTGATAGTTTATCCCAATGAACCATGAGTCTCAGGAGACTCATATAGATATATAGGTGTTTATTTTGATAAACAATGAACGAATCACTGAAGATTTCCTAATAGATGGTACACCAACGTCAATAAGAATCTTCTCGAGTTGAGCGAGCATAGTGGTCCTTTGACTTGAGATACCACTGTGGATATATGAGTTATCATCCACACTTTGATGCCAGTCACATCACCGATCTATTTAGATCAGACCTCCGCCTGTTCGTTGGGTGTGGACCGATGCTCATGATATCCTGTGCGTATCAAGATAGAATCCGTCAGTCCTATGTACAAGGCATAAGTATCCTACACGTGTTTGCGATCTAGTAAATCCATGGCCGTGGTATAACTTCGGAAATAAGTTTCGAGTGTTATTTAGAGATCGTAAATTTTAAAGTCGACTATATTATACCATAAGGATTTGACGTTCTTATCTATATCCCAGGTATAATATGGATAGCCTGTGACGGAGGGATTATACGTATGCAATGACCTCGACTTGCATAATTTAGCGAGATTATCTGTGGTCGTCATAATTCATGAGTGGGTGAATTATGGACACGAAATTGGATTTCGTGACGGATAAACCTAAACTTAGAGAGTCCCACAATATGAAGTGTACTCGTTGAGCACTTGGGCAACGCGTTATAAATAATACAGATTATTCATAATACTTCACCGGATTAAATGAGTTAATTCGAATCGTTTAAATGGTTAAACGAAAACACATGCATAGGGGAATTTTTGGTCAATCGTAATTATTGTGTATTTGTATTTGATACATAATTTGATTAGATACACATTAATTAATTGTCAAATGAGATTTTGACACATGCCATTAATATATGTATTTGTTATTTAATGTAAATAAAAATATATATATAATAATAATTATATTAATTAATTATTTAGATATTTAAATGTTAAATATTTGAATAGTTAAATAATATCCATATTACATAAATTTTATGAAATATGTTTAATTATTATTGTTACATGTGGCATGTTTTAATTTAGCTTAAGTGTGCAAATTTGATTTGTCAAACTTAAAGCTTATCTTATCTTGATTTTAATTTAATGAAATTAAAAGGGAAAAATGACCAAAATGCCCTCCTTATGTCGGTTTTGGCAATTTTTTAAAGTAAAAAAATTTTCATTTCTCTTCCAATGGCTCCATGGCCGAATAGCTTCCTCCAAAAACTCTCTCAAATTTGTCTTGATGATGCAAGGGACAAAATGAAGAAATATCAAGAAAGAAGCTAATGAATTAGAGGATTAAAGGTAATTCTACAAATCCCTAAGCTTAGAAAATATATTTCTTGTTTCTTGATGATCTAGTGAGATCCTAGGGTTTCTTCTTTTCTATAAAATTGGGGCTTTTGGATTTGGAGGATGGATTGGAAGGTTTTGAGC
This sequence comes from Zanthoxylum bungeanum, assembly GCA_019454045.1. Lineage (NCBI taxonomy): Eukaryota > Viridiplantae > Streptophyta > Magnoliopsida > Sapindales > Rutaceae > Zanthoxylum > Zanthoxylum bungeanum. The sequence goes on along the minus strand of SKCR01037338.1, from coordinate 91,318 downwards.
ATGTGTGAAGTAATATTGGATGATATTATTGTAATATTGATTCAATTTTATCATTTGATGATAATTTTTCATTCTAGAGTGTTATGACCACTATTGTAATGCCTAGAATTGTTCTTGGGTGGTTCATTTGTGGTGACTTTGGTTGGTGTTAACATTAATTAGTTTAATGTTGGAAAATTGGATTTTAAGCATGAAAATTTGATATTTTTGCTTCTGGATCAGATCTGAAAATATTGTTCATATGGTGATGAAAATAATATCATATAAATGTATTGGGTGTGTTTTGGGTGTTGGAACAATTGCCGAAAATTGTTTCGGAGTTGAAATAAGCGAAAACGACGAAAAACGACGTTACCGGGTGACTTTTGCTCCAACCGGATGACGACTACCCAAACAGTGAATTTGTCAATATTAGGGCAGCCCATGAACTTCCCTAATACTGTTGGGACTGACCTGGGCATCCCTCACGGGCATTGGGTGGTCAGTTCGGTCAAAAACCCATTTTATGCTATTTTACGGAAAAACGTTTTCGTAAAAGTTTCGCGATGTTTCTTGACCATTTATGTCGTTATTTAATATCAAATAAATATATTTAGGTGAAATATGGATGAATTATTCATATTAGATATTGAATAATTTATTCGGTAATTTAAAAAATTTTAAAATTATAATTTCGTCCAAACAGCGCTTCCGCCGCGCCCCGCGCCCAAAACCCCAACATAGCCAATATGGAGTTTCTCCAATAGATGTCCGGGTAGTGGTTTAATATGACCACAATACTCATGTGAGTTCCTTAGCCTATGCGCCTTTTGTTTTCAAAAGTATTTTCTTCATAGTATTGAGGATGGTCTTGTTCGAAAACTCTGCTTATCTGTTTGCCTGTGGGTAGTGTCGGGTGGAGTACTTGAGCTGTATCCCTCAGTTTTTCAAAAGTCTTTGAAACCGTGGCTGATGAATTAGGAGACGTCCTGACGATTTCCTGTTGTATTCTGAACCTACAGATCATGTTCTTTCAGAAGAATGCTTTCATTTTATAGTCTATTACCTGTGCATACGCTTCTGCCTCAATCCATTTGGTGAAGTAATCTGTCATAGCTAAGAAGAATACTCGTTGCCCTGGGGATGCTGGGAGCTTTCCCACTATGTCTATTCCCCACTTCATAAAGGTCCATGGGGTGATGATGGTCTTCAATTTTCCAGGCGACAGGTGTGAGATTTGGATGAACTTTTGGCATTTGTCACAGTGTCAAGCGTACGACGTCGAGTGGGCTTGCATAGTGGGCCAATAGTACCTTATGCTTTATTTTGATTACTCAAAATAAATTTTTGTGAAACTTTAATTGCTCAAATTTTAGGATTTAAATTTGAAAATGCCTTGTTTTAATGACTTTTTATTTTTATATAGATTGATGAGAATATTTGGAATAAAGAAAGGGTAGAGTAGACCTAGCCACTGATTCAGTTCGGTTCCCTGTTCCATAAGAATGTGGAATCTGGAATCAGGTTTTTTTAATTAATTTAAAATTTTTATTTTTATTTTTAAAAATAAAATAAAAATGGGATTTCAAATTTATTTGAAATTATTAATTTGATTTTATATTACATTAAATTAAAAACTTAAACTAAAAATAAAATAAAATAACTTGAACTTAATTTTAAAAAACTTAAGTTGTCTACATATCCTCTATGGGTGAGATGAATCAAAGCTCACGTAGTTCCATTATATTTTTTAGATAGTTCCCCATTATAATTATTTACTCATCATCATTATCTATGCATGTTGTTGATCCTTCAGCTCCCATTCCGCTTTGTAGATGCATTGTCGAAAAAGACTTCAAAGTCATCAGGGGCATCTTCTTGTTCCCCCATATCATCTCGGGTCCAATCATCCACATATGATGTTGCTTCTAAAGTGTTTGGATGTAATGAAAACCGTCTCGCTTCCAAAATATTGCCTCATAAGCTGAAGGCTTGTTCAACCGCAATGATGGAAACAAATGTTGTCAGCACCTTTTTAGTAATAATTGATAAAAACCTGATTGACATTTTGATTTTCGTTCAACCAATTATGTACTTAAAAAATTTTACTTACTAAACATTTAGGAGAAAACTCAAACTTGATAGAAAAAATAATTATATAATTATGGGTTGTTAGTCATGTTATCCCTCTGTTTTTTTATTTCTTTGTAGTAACCACGATCACCTACGCTAGGTCATGAATGTATTACGGATTCGCTACTAGATAATCTAGATGGTTGCAAGTTATATCTACTGATATAATCATTAAATCAATCTATTAAATCAATTTTTATTCCATCTATTATTTTTCTAATATTAATTTCATCACCTATTCCTAAAAATGCATAGTAAGTTTGTAAGCCACTATTCAAACATTCAAATTTTAATCTAGGATCAAAAACAGTGGGAATAAGATAAAGTAATGGAATGTCTTTAAAATAAGTCAATCATTTTCTCTTTATAATAGGAATAGCTTCAATTAAAACAATGTCATTAATATTTGAACTTTCAGTATGCTTTATAGAGTACCAATAATATTTATACATTCAACAAGAAATAAATATATTGTGGGATAATAAACTTCACTAAAAATATTGTAGCATCATTAAAACTTTTAAAAATTCTAATTTTCTTTCACAAATATCCCATTAGCTAGGCAAAAGTGTTATATGTTGGGGTTGGTGCTCACAGCTCCAATTCCCAGTTGTATTTCTTTATGAATACTTCTGTAAAACATTATTGTTTTGAATAATATATGCAATTTCTATAATATAATGTATCTTTTAATATGGTAAAGACGTAATGACCTTAGAATGATCAGTCATGGTACTGTTACAAAAGCGTCGCAACAGACATTGAGTAGTATCATGACGTTGTCATTCTCAGACCGTTCCTGGTCAAGGTTTACACTACTTGGTCAGTATAGTAAACCCATTGAGACCGATACATGTCGTATACTGGAATATATGATTCCAATGGTTTCTCAATGAACCATAAGTCTTGGAGACTAGTATAGACGTGTAGGTGTTTATAGCGGATAAACACTGAACGACTCACCGAAGATTCTTAATGGATGGTACACCAACGTTAATAAGAATGTTGTCGGGTTGAGTAGCACTTGTGATTCTTAGACTTGAGATGCCACTGTGGGCACATGAGACATCTCATACACTTAGATGACAGTCACTCACTGATCTATTAAGATCAGACCTCCGCTTGTTCGTTGGGTGTAGATAGATCCTCAGGGTGTCATGTGCGTATCAAGATAGGATCCGTCAGTTCTGTGTATCAGAGCATAGGTAGTCCATATGATTAGCAATCAGATAAAACCATGGGCCCGTGGTACAATTTAGAAGCCAGTTCTAAACATTCTTTTTGAGATTGCTAAAAGAATAGTCGACTGGATAATCCCCATAGAGATTTGACGTTTACATCTATATCTCTGGGATATATCCAGATACCTGTGACGGAGGAATTATACATTTTCCATGACCTCGACCTGTATAATTCAGCGAGTTTATCCGTGATCGTCATAATTTACGGGTGGATAAATTATGGACACGAAATTGGATTTCGTGACGGATATGCCTGAATCTAGAGAGTCTCAATAATGAAATATACTCGTAGAGCACTAGAGCAACATTTATAAATAATATTGATTATTTATAAAGTCGTTTAAAGGTTAAACGCAAAATACATGTTTATGGACCCGATAGTCATTTCCTTAATTTTTATGTATTTACATTTAATACTTGATTAATTTAAATACACATTAATTAATAGTCAAATTGAGATATTTGAATAATATCATAAATGTATATATGTATTTAATATTTAATGTAAATATAATACATATATTTAATAAATTTGTATTTAATTAATTAATTAATTAATTAATTGTTAAATGATTAAATTAATTAAAATATAAATATCTTAAGATTTAGATATTTGTTTTAATGGCTAAGTTGCCATTGTTGACTTTGTTGGAAATATCTTTAAAGTGTAATGATATTTTAACAAGTTGGCAACTTGAAATTGAAATGAAATTAAAACAAATTTTTTGCTAATTTCCTTAGCCAAATTCGGCCAAGGTGAATTTTGTAGCAAGTATATATTGTTTTGTTTTTCATTTGGTAAATAACCTAATATACTTTACACAAAACTCCATTGAAGAAAACAAAAGAAACTTGAGAGAAAGTTGAAAGAAAACAAAGAAAACTTGGAATTTTAGTAAGTTTCTTCAACTTACTATTAGAGAGGAAAATGTTCCTTGTGTTCTAAGCTTCATGCTATGATGTTCCCATGTTATTCTTTTCTTTATTCTTTGTGTTTTTTTTTGAATGGATGTTTGATGAAAGTGTTGAGCATGTATAAAGTTGAAAGAATGTAACTAGTGTAGTTATAAGCATTCTTTTCATGGTTTTAGAACTTTGTTGCTAATCTAGAGTTGTTGACCCACTCTTAAATGACCTAGATTTGATCTATAGTTATTTCATTGTGTTGAGACTTGAATTGGATGGAAGAAACATGATTGAAGTAATTGATTTAACCAATTTGGTCTAATTTGTCCAATTTGAAGAAAGTGAAAAATTAGGGTTTACGACCACTTCCAAATTTAGGGCTTTTCATTTATGTTGTGTATTTGGATGTTTATATGATACATATGAAATCTTATGTTGATTGGATTTCATCTTGATGTGTTTTGAACCATGGAAGTGCAAAATGCACATTAGGCACCCCTAATAAGGCTCTCGGCCTTGGGCAAATATTTTTGGGTTTTTGGTTGCAATTTGTGTTTTGACATTTGTGACATGATAAATTCATATTAGTAATGATTTAGAATCATCCAAAATTGATTTGAACAATTTGGGACTAAAATGAACAAAATACAAAGTATAAGGGCAATTCGGTAAATTCACATAAATTTTATTTATTGAATTTTATTTCATAATTTAATTATTGGGTAATTAAATAAATATGTTTATTTAATTAATCCGAGAAAAAGTTTTTGAAATCGGAAAATTTGATTTTCCACTGTTTCCGCTGCGTTACCGGATATCCGCAATAAAACCCCTACATTATATGTTGAACATGTTAGGAAAAAAAACTATATAATGCATCTTTGTATTGAAAAGCTTAAGATAAAAGAAAATAACTTGAATTCCAATGAGTTGAAACATCTTGTGAAAATTTTACCGATTTAACACTATTTAATTTACAAAACTTGGCATATTCTCTCCTGATATTAGAATATGACCAAATACAATTAAGTACAATCTTAATAGGATTGATGTGATGTTCTAAAAAAGTCCGACCATCTTGAACACATAAATTAAGGACATGACATATGCAACGAGCATGAAAAAATCGACCCCTCAAATTTGATTGACATATTTCTTTTAAATTTCTAATTGATGCAGTATTTGCAGATGCATTGTCAAAACTAGTTGTTAAAATTTTATCTAATAAACCATATTCTTAAAAAATTATTTTAATCATTCTATAAATATTTTGTGCAGTATGATGCTCATCAAAAACTCTAAATACAATAAGTTGTTTTTACATGTTCCATGATACATTAATCAAATGACAAGTCACACCCATGTATGAGTGTGTTTGCCAATGGTCACTCCAAATATCAAAATAAATAGAAAGACAACCTTTAATATCTTTAAATATTTCATTTTAAATAATTTTACCATCTTTGTATAATTTAAAATTTTTCATTTTGTTGTATTTCTAGGCATTTTACAGGCAGCATGATTTAAAGCATTTCGAAAATAATTAGAAAAAGTAAATTTTTCACCAAAACTCAAAGAAAGATGTGTAATACAAGTAAATTTAGCAAATTCTTCTCTATTTTTAGCATCAATATTTAAATAAATATAAAGAACTCGTACCTATACTAGATGAAGCGTACCTGCCCATTTGCGTTTGTGTAGTATAAAGTCCAATTTCAGCGGCACGATGTCTATCCAAGTGTTTGTTCATATTGTCATAGTCGCCGGTAAATTTGTAAGATACGCCACAATAGTTGCATATTGCTCTTGCACCTTCATTTTCAGTCTCGACTAAATGAAAATGAATTTTGAAAATATCGAAAGATTGAGACTTAACTTCTCTTCTCCGTATACCGATACTTTTGGCCACTCTTTTGGGTTGACACATTGGACATGGTGTTCTCATATGAGCTTGCCATTTTTTGTTAATATTGAAGAATTGTAAAATTAAATTAATCGGAGAAATTGAAGATGAGAGAATTGAGAATGAGAGAATTAAAGAAATTGAGAGAATTGAGAGAATTGAGAAATCTTGTGTTGAAAAAATGAAGAATGATCCATATTTATATATTTTTAGCTTATTTTTTTAATATCTAAATTGCCCCTAAAACTAGTCATTTTATTAATGTTATTAAGGGTAATTCAGTAATTATATTTTTTTTAAAAAAAATAGAAAATAAAAAAATTAAAGCAAGTAGGGAGTTGTTGCTCCCAGTTGCATGGCCCAACGGTTTCAAAGGTTCCAGTTCAAACAGTTGAAACCGTCCAGTTCTATTCTGTCCGGTTAGGATAAAACTCTAATCGAACTGAACAAATCGGAATCGGTTGGAATCAAAACCGACCGGTTCCCACCGGTTCAGCTTCAGTTTGATTTCGGTTCTGTGGTCGGATCTAGCGGTGAAGAATCTGATTGGAAACCAGGACACAAGTGTCAAAAAAAAATCTAGTAGTGCTACTTTATCTTTATGTGCATCTAGTCTTTTTCTGGTTGGCTTTGAGAAATTTATCACATCATGGGTTCCTCAATATTCTTTCTTGGAGCCCAATTTTCTCTGTGTTTATCCCAAATTTTAATCGACTAAATTTACCTTTTAAAATAAAAGTCATAGCTTTTTATTTTTCACGGATTAATAATAGTCCTAGTTTAATAATTTCACCTTGTTTCTTAGACTTTTGAAATAGGTGCCCTTTGGATTGAATAAATATCATGAGGAATGATTTAGGCAGTTTAGTATTACCCACAATAGTTTCCCTCCGCAAGTGAATGCATGTCTCATAATATATATATATATAAAGCAAAAATAAAATAAATTTAACAAAAATTATAAAATTATAAAATGAAAAAATTAATTAATAAAATGAAAAAGTATATATGTTATTTTTAAATTTTTAAATATATATCTAATTTTGGTATATTTAATTTATTGGGAAGAGAATTTTGGTATATCAAAAGAGGGGAACTTCCCCCTCCCTCTGACTTACACATTTCCGAATTTGTCCCTCCATTTTACAAAAATTCCCTCCCCAACAAACCAAATATACCCCAATATATATATAATATATATATATATATTTAAAAATAACATATATACTTATTTTATTTTATTTATTAATTTTTTATTTTTTTAATTTATATATTTTTTTCTCTTTATATATATATTTTTATTTGTTTAATAAATATTACAAATTTCATAGTTATTGTTATTTATTTTGTGTTCATTTATTCATTTAATTTTTGTGATTCTTTTTTAATTTATTTAACACTACTTATGTATTATAAAAAATTACACTTAAAAATATTTAAAAAAGAGTATCATAATTGATTACGAATCATATAACGAGTGATATATTCTTTAGCTTCGTACGATAAATATTTCCACCGCCACATTACGAATCCTATAGATATATATTTTTCTAATATACATGGGAACATTTTTATAATACATAAGTAGTGTTAATTAAATTAAAAATGAATCAAAAAAATTAAATGAATAATTACGAAATTTGTAATATTTATTAAATAAATAAAAAATAATATATATATATAAAGCAAAAATAAAATAAATTTAACAAAAATTATAAAATTATAAAATGAAAAAATTAATTAATAAAATGAAAAAGTATATATGTTATTTTTAAATTTTTAAATATATATATATATATATATATATATATGAATTTTTGACAAAAAAGAAGATATTTTCGGAAATTCTCGGTGGGACAAAAGGGGGGATTTGAGGGGGTGGGAAGAGTAATTTACATACATTAACTAAACTGCTTAAATCATTCCTCATGATGTCATCTTTGTACTCCCCATTTTTTCAAGTCACTATAAAAACCCAAATACTACCCTAGACAATTTTTAGGGTGGCTTTGTTACTGATATTCGTACTATTAGCTCATAGCACAAACAAAAATTTACATGAATAAGAGAGAGGCAATTTGCATATATTGTAGCAAGATCGGAATTCAGAACTTTGAAGTCTAGCTATTTGAACAAAATGACCAAAACTACTACAATTTTTTGAAGGACATACAGATACCCATATGGCAAAATTGGCCAAAAACAAGCCAAAACCATCATATAATTATATAGACTTCTCCTTGTCTTGCAAAACTGGCTCAAAGAATCCAAAACCATGACCACAAGGAGATTGTAGCAAGTGTTCTCTATGGCCTCAGGATATATACGAAAATTGATTACTCAAGACAAAGTCAAAATCATCATCCCAAAATACTATAAAAGTGCTTCTTTCCCTCAGCTAATATAAAAAGGGCGACATTTGGAGGGGTTTTTTCCTTCACTTTGCTCCATACCCAATTCAGTGTTTGAAGAGAATGTGAATTTCTTGCAATTTGTTGAGAGCCATTTTGATTGCATGTAACTAGCACGTCTCCATGGAGGAATGTGAAGACCCTTCTCTTTAAGTGATTTTCTACCAGCAGGGCAAAGCAAAGATATTATCTCTTTTAGCTTCCCCTCAGTACAAACCAAGATTGAAGGAAGAGTGTCAATAAGCTCTTTATAAGCTTTTGTTGGCCTTGCTAGTTCAAACTGTGACTTAAAATCCATTTCCACTATCAACCTTATTGTGTCCATTTTCAAGACTTCAATGTACTCATAGTTTTGTGTAAATTGGAAAACTTGAATACCCACCAAAAAAAAATAAAAGAGAGCGTGTAAATATTAACCCAAAAAAAGTGTATATATCAGCAAAAAAAAAGTATTTCATTTGAGAGATTATTAGAGAGAGGTATAAATTAAAGAGAAACCTTTAGAGCAGCTAAAAGTGGAATCCCAATTAGTTTTGCAAAGAGAAGCTTCATAGCCATCCATTTTTAATTTCATCACAAGCCATTTCTTTTGACTTCTTTCTGTACTCTCTCCTCTATTGTTCTTCATGTACATGGATATTTTCTCAAGAATCTCAACTTCATCATCTGATTGTTTCCCAAGAACTTCCTATACACAAACTCAATAATATTATCATCTTTATATAACTATAAAGAGAGAGAGAGAGAGAGAGAGAGAGAGAGAGAGAAAGAGAGAGAAGCAAAAACGGAAGACACGAAAGAAAGCTAGCTAGCTAAAGTGCTAAACCTGTAAAGTGTGATGGGTTGATTGATGATGAAGAGAAGAAGGTTTTGAAGATGAAGATAAAGAGTCTGCAGATTCAATGTAGTCTCTGACCATTTGAACAAGCTCTTCTTCTCCTATGCTTCCCATCTTTTATTTTTATTTTTATTTTTTCTGATTCTTGGACTGTTCTGTAAGATTTAAGGTGATGAACCAGTCTTCAAATGAGTTCCATTTTGTCAACAACATTTAATTCTGATTCCGGACTCGATTATAATTATTAAAAAAATTAAATTAAAAATATTTATTTAATTAATATGCATTCAATTCTAATTCGTTATTTAATTCAATTCTAATTCGTTATTTAATTCCAAATTAAACATTACACTTTATTAATGAACTTTTACGACTTAAATTCCAAATTTAATCGCAACGGGTCTCAAAGCCCGATTAACGTCCAACGTCAATTTAATTAAAGTCCAATGGGCTTTTAATTAATTTCTTAAGGCGTGGACTTTTGGTCAACTCGGGTCAAACCGAATAACCAAAATCCAATCCGGGAGTTACCCCATAAGCCCAGAAATCAATTTGGGCCCATTAGGCCCAATTAAACTTTAAAGGTTCATTAAGTCGCATTTGGGCTTTTTGGATGCGGTTTTGGGCCTAATTGGATCCAACCAATTTCGCCTAAACTCAACTTTGTACAACAAAGCCCAATAAACCCAATAACAACTTTAAAAGGTCCAAATCCAATTTAAGCCCAATTAATTAAAATATAAAATTCCAAATTTCACATTCTAATTAACCAAAGTGTATAGCATTATTAATTACCCAAATCAATATTTCCAAAACACCAAATTTGTACAATTAATCATGCTTATCAATCACAAAACATGTCCAACCCATTTTGATCAAAATCAAACCCAATTAACCATGCTATGGTTCTCGGCCAAGGAGGAAAATTATGCCCAAATCAAATTCAATCCAATTGAATCCAAATTAACATTAAATCAACATCCCAAAATTGTTTTCAAGTCATCCAATGAATCAAAAAATTAAAATTCCAAGACAATTTAGGGTTCTACATTTTCGGCCATCACACCAAAATTGGGGAAAATTGTTCCAAACATTTTTTCATCAAATTGATCCAATCAATCATCAATTCAACAACATTTAAGCATACTAATTCATCCAATTTCATTAAATCATGCCCAAATTCGTTTTGCCCAATTTAAACCCTAAAATCAATTTCATGCTTTCAAAGGCTCTGATACCATTGTTGGTCTACTCTAAGCTTCCCAAGATCATTTATCAAGCATGAAACAAGTGTAAATACAATCATAGGAGGTGCGGAAAAACTCACATTGATCGGTTGAGATGCTACGATGACCAAAACCGAACTGCCTCCCTCTGTTAAGCTCGGCAGTGGGCTGCTCTTCCTCCTCCAAGAATCGGCCATGGGTGTCCTCCATTGAAGCTTCAAGCTCCAAGCTTCACAAAGTGATTCCAAGCTCACGAACTCACTGCACTAACACCTTGGTATGCCTCTTAGAGTGTGCTAGCACTTAGATCTTGCAACAAAATCATCATCTTGCTTCCTCACTGTCACGGTTTGTGAACCAGAAAATGGAGAAGAAGATTCGGTCCAAGACCAAGAGAGAAGAAGGAGTTTTTGGCTCCAAAATGGTGAAGACCGAAAAATGAGAGAGAGAGGGAAAAAGAAAAATGTAATAGGTTTATATATTTTCCAAAATTAATAAACCATTTACTTTTTCAATTTCAAAAAGCAAAGCATTTAATGCTTTCTTTCAATCACCTCATATCAACTCACATCATTCAATCAAATGTCACATCACTTAAAGTGACATGTGATTTGACGCTTGATGTGACTTTCGATTTTACGCTTGATTTGACTTGCGTGCAGCACTCGAATTCGAAATGCGAATACGCTCGTAAATAATCCCGGGCTCGGGTTCATAAATTCCAAATTAACGAATTTTTCGTTGCGACGTAATTAAACGATTACGCCTAGCGAAATCACTATTCACGTCGCTAACGAATTAATTCTAAATTAACTCGTTCGCCCAAATTAAAATCTAATTTTAATTCCGCGTCGAAATCCAATTTTGTTAAATATGTCAAATATATTATTTATAGATTAATTCCAAATTAATCGTTCTCTCTCTTTAATTGATATTTTATCCTAGATAAAATATATCTGTAATTAATCCCATATTAATTTTCTCTCTCATTAAATTAATCCCAGATTAATTAAAGTGCGAGTCATACGTCATCGGTGAATATTCGGGAATCGACCCATGAGATCCCCGGATATGTTGGCAGTAAATCGGGTCGTCGGACTATCCAAACACGTAAGTACCTAGTACTACGTTTACAACGATTCACAAGACAAGGTTGGCTTCTAGCTAGGGATGGCAGTGGGTAGGGTATGGTGCGGGTTTGCCATTACCAAACCCGCACCCGCATATGTAAATAAATTACCAAACCCCGCACCATACCCGTTGCGGGTTTTAATTTTCATTACCAAACCCGCACCGCATATAAAAATAAATTACCAAACCCGCATTGGTACCCAACAGATTTTTTGTGGGTTTTTAAAATATTGAATTACTTTGTATTCTTAATAATATAATTTTTTTAATTAAATAATTTATTTTTAATTGCTAGCTGTAGTTTTCACATTTGTTTTTCATTTGACATATACAACATGCAATGTATGTATATACAGTACATAGATAACATAATATATGAAAGACTCGGTATCATATGTTTATTTTTTCATATAAACATAATTAAAACGAGTTCTTCCCTTCATAATTATAAGGATCTAAGTTAGCCAACTCAATCGACAATAAGCTAAAAAGTAATCACCAACCTTTGGTCATATTTTTTATGCTAAGTGTAATGAAAGTTATGCTTACAAGGCTCAAGTGGTGTAAGTGTAATGAAGAAACATGAAAGCTACTGAAGTTGCAGCAAATACTAGCTTATTTTGCTCCTTTCCCGTTTATGATCATTTGAAATTAATCCAAATTTTTGTATTATAATTTTATTAACAAGTGTGATTAAAAAAAACAATAATAGTCATACAAAAAATATTTAGTTGGGCAGGTTGCAGGCTGCGGCTGAGTGGGAGTGTGGAACTGTGGATTAGTGTTTTAGGTTTAGGTTTTGTTAGTTGTTTTTATATGAAGGTTTTTTTATATTGTCCTAAAAATATTAATTAATAAAAAATAATATTGCGGGTATGCGGATACCCGCAGCGGATACCCGCAACGGATACCCGCATTTTTTTCTTAAATACCAAACCCGCACCGCACCCGCAACGGATTCTGCTTTAAATTACCAAACCCGCACCGCACCCATTAATATATTTACCAAATCCTACCCATTGCGGGCAGGTTTTTGCGGGTTTGCGGGTAAAATTGCCATCCCTACTTCTAGCAAAGCGCCATGCCTACCCAATTCTCCAGAAACATGCTTACAGGAATAAGCGATCTATATCAGGCGTAGTATACGTGGTATTGCGTATTTATGTCCAGTATCGAATGATCACGTGCTAGGCCTGGGGCTGGAATTGTGTCTGCCTCGTACGGAGCACATGTCGGATGTCTGGTAACTAGTCTCTATATCCGATAACTATGACCTAGTCATATTATCCCGATGACTACAATAATTAAGAGAACCAGTACCGTATCCTACGTGACCATCATCTCCATATGACTGGAGTGACACTTCCGTCTTGACATCACACCCAACACACAACGATTCTCAATATACCCAGTATTGGCGTACACAGAACATGTTAAAGCCCTGGACGACTGCAACCAAAGTATATTGATTGTCGCAAGTATTAGCGGTGCAAGTCTCAGGTTAAGACCAAATACACCTACCCTAATTTCGGAGTTCCATAGACACATAGTCATACTACCAATGGAATTCCGATGGGGTCTATCCAGAGCGAAGCTGTTTCCCGTACCATCGGTGAAACACACCCTCCTATTACACTTGCGTGAGTATCCTATACCCAAAATATGAGAACTATGACGTTGTGGCCCTCACAACACGCACAAGTGCAATACTAGTTTTTTACGTATTTATCGATGTCCAATCTCGATAATACTCTGACTAGGGATATTTAATGATTTATCCTTCGTAGACTGATACTGTCTCATCATTCTCAGTCCAGGAACAAATCATATGGACCTCGTATCATTTATATATCTTGGTGATCTAATCACAAATGATAAGAGTGCAATCTCCTTTGTCACATAGTTAATTTGTACAACAACACCGTGATCTGTACAAATAGTGACGTTATGGGTCATAATTGTCCAACACCCAGTTCTACCCTAGCATGTTAGAGACCACCCTTAGGGTCTCATATCAGTTTGAGAATACACAGTACACCGGAATATAAGAGTGATTTGTGTTGAAGTGATAAGTAAGTGCTTGAGTGAGAAAGTTTATACTTATTCAGAATATGTCCCCCATCCCATCTTCTAACCAAAATTGTCAATTTTAGATCATCGCAGGAATCAGAATTCCCTCAGCAAGCGAGTAATGCCAGCCAGATTCCAAAACGATGAGTGGATATCTTTTCTCTGAATTGATTTTTATTTAACATTTTTCTGTATCAGACTTACTATTCTCGTTTTTAGGGCATTAGCCAGTTACTTCATAAGTTACATTTCATTGAGCATACTTTGAAAAATATTTTAGAAAAGCAATGGTTTTTAGAAAATGTTTCTTAACGTTTTGAGATACAAAACATGGTTTTATGTTTTCGGGGCATGGGGGAAAAACCCACCCTAGTATGTAACTTATACAGAGATGGAATTGACGGACAAAGACATGTGCACATGTAGAGGACTGAGGGGACGACGATACGTAACGCCATCAGATCCTAGAGTACTGCTAGGGGGACGTCGATACGTAACGCCCCTAGACCCTAGTTTCAGAGCTTGGGTTGTAGCATAGATCCGCACCTCCAGTTCTAGTTTGTGGCTTGGGGGACGGTGATACGTAACGCCCCAAAACCACCAGTTTCGGAGATAGTAGTGGCGTGCTTTGGGGGACGGTGATTCGTAACGCCCCAAAGTCATGGATTTGCACTGTTGGCTACAGTTAGGCGTATGAGGGACGGTGATACGTAAATCCCTCATACGTCAAGGTTTTCAGATACAGATCAATACTCTGACATTAGATTTTCTGAAAAACAGTTTTCAGAAAAACAGTTCTCACAATGCAGTTTTCAGAAAGGATAAGTTTTAGAGATTTCAAGTAAAGTTTTCATAAAAAAAAAAAAGTTTTCATATAAGTTATTTATTTGAAACTTGATTTTAGAATCAAATGATTTAAATCAGTATTTCATATTTTTTTACCATCCACTCACTTAGATCTTATAACGATCTAACCCCCCAACTCCCAGTTTTCCCAGTTCTGCAGGTATTCTCGGAGGATGAGCTCGGGAGGATGGATACTGATGCATTCACTAGGGTATGGAGTCCATCAATTCAAGTCAGATAGAATAGAAGTCTAGTCATAGTTAAGTAGAAGTCTGGTATTAGTTTATGATAATTTGTAGTCATTGTTAAGACTAGTGCATTGTTTTTTTTTTTATACAGCAATTTATATTGAGTTTGTATTTTATGTTAATGAGTTTGGGCATTGGACCCATGTTTAAGATTTTGATTAATAAAAAGGATATTGTTGTTGTATATGATGAGAAAGTCAGAGGCTTATGGGGTTAGTACGGTCTATCCTCTGCTGGTAACATCTCCCAGATCGGGGATGTTACATTTAAGTTCTCATCGCATGGGTTACATACCTGGCTTCGCGAGCACTCCAGGTTTTAGTCACATCTGTCAAAACAAATGATAAAGTACTGTCAGAATCGTGATTTACAGTATCCTCGAGCTAACTACGATAAAATCCCAGAATTTTCCGGAACAACCAAAACAAGTCTGATTTCAATACTTTCAGTTTTAAAGATCTTAAAACTGAAAGGCATATGAAGGTAGTGAGTGATCAATAAAGGATTTGCCGCTCTGGATAACATAGAGTTGATATCCCAGGAGGCGCAATTTGACATAAGTGATAATATAAGTTCATGGCCATGCCGAGTTCTGAAAGGAGTTTCAGAAACTATATATATATATATATTATCAGCTTAAGTCAATGTTCTAATAATCATGATTTAATATAGTAAACATTTTCCATACTCTAGAATCATAGGCGGGATATGTAGAAGGCGAAATGATTAAATCATATGGTAATCGTATATGGAATAAGTTTCACTAAAGTTAGTATTCTTTTCTAATTTGGGGTTATGATGCTTTGCTGGATACCGCTCTTGATCTATAGAAAATAGTTTCTTAATTAAGGAGTTAATTGAGGATAAATTAATTAAATTAATTTATCTAGATTTATGAAGTCTATAACTATCCCCATTGCCAACATAAGAAAGAACCTAATGGGTCACCCACTTTAAAGTATTGAGGAATTACTGATAAATTATGTAAAATTAAGTTTTAGGATTTAGATGTTAAGTTCTTAAACTTTGGGGCGAATTCATAATTTCAGAAATTATGGATAAAAATGGAATTCTGGAAATTTATGGGCCAAAGTACAAATCTGGAAATTAGGGGCTGTTTCGTAATTTCCAAAAGTGCAGGGGTCATTTTGTAATTTCCAGAAGTATAGAGGTTGAAATGTAATTTATCAAATTGTTTGTATTAAATTATAATTTCATATTTGTAGTATCCTAATTTGATTAGGATTGATAAATTTTATTTAATTAATTTAATTAAATAAAATAAGGATAATGGTTGGATTAAAATTCCTATTTTAAAATGATTAAATCTTATCCTATTAATTCTAATTTGATTGGAATTAAAATAACTCAAATCAAAAGGATATAAATAAATCTTTTTTCTATTAACTTTGTTAACAACAAAATGGGGAAATTTTTTGAAAAGGCAATTGATTCACGTGGAGAATTTTTGGGTGGAGAAAAGAAAATTTTGAATTTTCTTTTATCAAAGATTTTGCTTTTAATTTAAAAGAACAATTCTTTATATTCCCAAAAATTCCATAAGCCCTAAAATAAGTCTATTTTCTTAAGTTAATACTAAAGAGAAGACACCTACATAATATTGGATTTGAGAAATCCAAAATCCTCAACTCTCTGCTTTGTGTGGATACCGTTGGAAGCCAAACATGTGGGTGCCTCTGAAGAATTTACGAGGAGCAATTCGAGTATTACTTAAAGGTTTAAGGTACGTTTTTATTTATGTTTCATAAATAAATATTATCATGAATCATGAAAATTAATTATGATATTGGGATTGGAAATTTATGTTCAAAATTGAAAAATTTTAATTTTCTGCCGCATATCGTATGCTAGATTTCCAACAGTGGTATCAGTGCCTAAATTAATTTGCATGCTTTTGATATGATTTTACGCATATTGTAATGATTATGTTTAAATTTATGGGGCATGATTAAGTTGAGATTAATTGAAATTTGATTTAATTGAGAATTAAATCAGATAAAATTAAATTAAATTTAAAATATATATAAAAACCACGGCACTGTTCTGTGAAGAACGTTGTCGTATGTTAACCAGCAGCAGCTGCTGGTGGCCCAAGACGTCAGCGTGATGTCATTAGATGACAACATGCTGACATCAGCGGAAATAAAGGAATTTAATGAATTCCTTGCACTATTCAGAGCAGTGAAGGAAAAGCTGCTGATGTCAGCATGACATCAGCAGCTGTATTTGCTTAAATAAAAAAAAAACTGAATATATATAATAATTTAAATTTAAATAAATTTGATTATATTAAAATTTAATTAAGTAATTTAATTTTATAACAACTAATGTATCCTAATACAATTAAAATTTATTAAGAAATAAAATTATAATTGGATTATGAATTTATTTCTAAATTAAATTTAAATTAAGTAACCTGATAGGAGTATGATACAAATTAAATTTGAATGATTTCTAATTATATTAAAAAAAAATCAAGAATTCAAATTTAAATAGGATACATTTAATCTCAAATAAAGGAAATTGTTTCCTATTAGATAATGATTCTAATTATACAATTTTAATGAGATTAAAATTATATTCTAATAAGATTAGGATAAAATAATTTAAGTCCCATAAATAACTAAACATAATAAAATAATATCATATATTATCCAATAGATTGGATAATAAAATATTATGAATATTTTAAAGAAATTGTGATGAACTAAATTGTCTGGTTTTCCTCAAGAATTTGGAAGAATCCTTTGTGTATAAGAAGGCCAGTGGGAGTATGGTGATATTTTTAGTTCTCTATGTTGATTACATCCTGATCATTGGAATGATATCGGGATGATACAAGGCGTTAAAGCTTACCTCTGTAAGAATTTCTCTATGAAGGACCTAGGAGAAGCTTCTTATGTCTTAGGCATAAAACTCTATGGAGATAGAGAAAAGAAGCTTATTGGGTTATCTCAATCAATGTACATAGATAATATCTTAGAACGGTACAATTTTGGTAATTGTAAGGCAGTAAATATACAGTTCAGACATGGCCTTCATCTTTCGAAGAAGACGTGTCCACAAACAGAAGATTAGAAGATTAGAATGTCTAATCAGCCTCATGCTTCGTGCTTGGACAGCATCATGTATGCCATGTTATGTACTAGGCCTGATATCAGCTTCGCAGTTAGTGTGACCAGCAGATATCAGTCCAATCCAGGTAATGACCATTGGATGGCCATTAAACATATCCTAAATTATCTAAAGGTACTAAGGATAAGTTTCTGATATATGGAGGAAATTAACTGCAAGTTAATGGGTATACAGATTCGGATTTCCAATCGGATCCTGATGATAAAAAGTCTACATCAGGATTCATATTTACCTTTAACATAGGCGTAGTTTGTTAGAAAAGTTCCAAATAGGGGTCCATAGTTGACTCCACCACAGAGGCAGAATATATTGCAGCTTTTGAAGCTACAAAAGAAGTTGTTTGGGTTAAGAACTTTATAACAGAATTGGCAGTTATCCTAAATATCGAGAATCTGATTCAATTATACTGTGATAATAATGTAGCCATTACACAAGCAAAGGAACCGAGGGCGCATCAAAAATTGAAGTACCTGGAATGGAAGTATCACATCATTCGAGAAATTGTGTCACGAGGGGACATTTCACGTGAAAGGTCTCGTGTGAAGATAATATAACAGACCTGCTTACCAAGGTCATTCCTCCCAAGTTGTTTGATAAACATGTGAAGTCGATAGGTTTGAAAGACAATCAATATTGACACTAAAATAAGTGGGAGATTTTGTTAGGGTTGGTGCTCGGAGCGTCAATTTCTATTTTTATTTCCCTGCAAATACTTATGCAAATATTTTATTATGAATAAAGTAAATAATTTCTATAATATAACATCTCTTTTATATATGGTAAAGACATAATTGACCATAGAATGGTTAGTTATAATATAGTTGTAAAATCGTGGCAACTGAAATTGAGTTATATCATAACAGTATCATTTCTTAAATAGTTCCTGGTCAAGGTTTACATTACTTGGTCAGTAAGTAAACCTGTTGAGACCGGTACATATCGTATATTAGAATCTTGAATTTAGGTGGTTGATTCTCAATGAACCATAAGTCTCAGAGACTCATATAGACATGTAGGTGTTTATATTGGATAAACACTGAATGACACACCGAAGATTCTTAATGGATGGTACACCACCGTCAATAAGAATCTTCTTGGGTTGAGTAGCATAGTGATTCTTTGACTTGAGATACCACTGTGTATATATGAGATATCCTCCACACTTTGATGGTAGTCACGTCATTGACCAATTAAGGTCAGACCTCCGTCTGTTCGTTGAGTGTGGATTGATCCTCAGGATATCTTATGTGTGTTAAGATTGAATCCGACAGCTCTGTGTATATAACATATGTATTCAATATGGGCTTAGCAGTCTGTTAAATACATGGGCCTGTGGTACATGTTGGACAATTATGACCCATAGCGTCACTATTTGTACAGATCATTGTGTTGTTGTACAAATTAACTATGTGACAAATAGATTGCACTCTTATCATTTGTGATTAGATCACCTAGATGTATAAATGATAGGAGGTCCATATGATTTGTTCATGGACTGAGAATGATATGAGACAGTATCAGTCCACGAAGGATAAATCATTAAATATCCCTAGTCAGAGTATTATCGAGATTGAACATCGATAAATACGTAAAAGACTAGTATTACACTTGTGCGTGTTGTGAGGGCACAACAACATAGTTCTCAAATGTTTGGGTATAGGATACTCATGCAAGTGTAATAGGAGGTTGTGTTTTACCGATGGTACGGGAAATAGCTTCGCTCTGGATTAGACCCCTTCGGAATTCCATTGGTAGTATAACTATGTGTCTATGGAAGTCCGAAATCAGGGTAGGTGTATTTGGTCTTAACCTGAGATTTGCACCGCTAATACATACGACAATCAATATGCTTTGGTTGAGGTCGTCCAGGGCTTTAACCGGTTCTGTGTACGCCAATGCTGGGTATATTGAGAATCATAGTGTGTTGGGTGTGATGTCAAGACGGAAGTGTCACTCCAGTCATATGGAGTTGATGGTCACGTAGGATACGGTACTGGTTCTCTTTAGTACTGCAGTCATCGGGATAAAATGACAAGGTCATGTTTATCCGATATATAGACTAGTTACCAGACATCCGACATGTGCTTCGTACGAGGCAGACACAATTCCAGCCCCAGGCCTAGCACGTGATCATCCGATACTGGATCGAAATAAGCAATACCACGTATACTACGCCTGATATAGATCGCTTATTCCTGTAAGCATGTTTCTGGAGAATTGGGCAGGCATGGCGCTTTGCTAGAAGCCAACCTTGTCTTGTGAATCGGTGTAAACGTAGTACGAGGTACTTACGTGTTCGGATAGTCCGACGGCCCGATTTACTGCTTACATATCCGGAGATCTCATGGGTCGCTCCCCGAAGATTCACCGATGACGTATGACTCACACTTTAATTAATCTGGGATTAATTTAATGAGAGAGAAAATTAATCTGGGATTAATTGCGGAGATACTTTATCAGGGATAAAATATCAATTAAAGAGAGAGAACGATTAATTTGGAATTAATCGATAAAATAATATATTTGATATATTATACGAAATTGGATTTCGACGTAGAATTAAAATTAGATTTTAATTCGGGCGAACGATTTAATTTAGAATTAATTCGTTAGCGACGTGAATAGTGATTTCGCTACGCGTAATCGTTTAATTACGACGCATCGAAAAATTCATTAATTTGGAATTAGCGAACCCGAGCCCGAGATTATTTGCGAGCGCATTCGCATTTCGAATTCGAATGCGGCACGCAAGTCAAATCAAGCGTCAAATCATTAGTCACATCAAGCGTCAAATCACATGTCACTTTGAGTGATGTGACAACTGATTGTTTGATTGATGTGAGTTGATGTGTATTGATTGACAAGCATTTAATGCTTTGTTTTTTGAAATTAAAAAGTGTAAATGGTTTATTTAATTTTTGGAAATAATAAAACCATATACAACTTTTATTTTTTCTCTCTCTCTAGTACACGATTTTCACCCATTTTTGGAGCCAAAAATCGTTCTTCCTTCTCTCTCGGCTTCACTGCCATTTCTTCTGTTTTTCCTTCTGGTTTTGACCGAAAATGGCAAGAAGATGAGTGATGATTTTTGTGGCAAAGAACATCACAAGTGCTAGCACACCATTGGAGATATACCAAGGTGTTAGGGAAGTGTTTTCATGAGCAAGGAATCACCTTGTGAAGCTTGGATCTTGGAGCTTCCATGGAGGACACCCATGGCCGATTCTTGGAGGAGGAAGCAGCCCTCACGCCGTGTAGTCCACCATTTGCGCAGCCCACTTCCGAGAAAGGAGGAGCAGTGCGTTTTTGGTCCTTGTTGCATCTCTACCGATCAATGTGAGTTTTTCCGCACATCCTTTGGTTGTATTTACACTTGTTTCATGCTTAATCTATGATCTTGGGACTTGATTTAAACTCAACAGTACACTGTAGAAGTGAATTCTGAGTGTTATTGAGAGATTGCTAATAGAAACATCGACAAAATTATATCTATAAAGATTTGACATTTATATCTATATCTCTGGAATAATCTGGATACATGTGACGAAAGGATTATATGTATGTAATGACTTCGACCTGTATGGTTCAATGAGTTTATCTGTGATCGTCATAATTTACGGGTAGGTAGATTATGGACACAAAATTGATTTCGTGACTGATATACCTGAACTTAGTGAGTCTCACTAATGAAATATACTAATAGAGCACTATGGTGACATTTATGAATAATATTGATTATTTATAAATCGTTTAACGGTTAAACAAAAGATACATACATAGGGGGTCTTTTGGTCATTTTCTAATTAATGTGTATTTGTATTTAATATATGATTTATTAAATACACATTAATTAATTGTCAAATTATGATATTTGACATATATCATTAATATATGTATTTTGATTATTTAATGTAAATATAATACATATATTTAAATATTTATATTTAAGTAATTATTTAATTATTTAATTGTTAAATAATTAAAGTAATTGAAATACAAAATATCTAAGGTGATATTATTTAAAGGAAATGATTAAGTGTAAAATGTTGACTTTTTACATTTAAAGAAATAGTTGTCAAATTGATTTTTGCTACTTTAAATTAGATTAAAAATAGCAAAATATCTATTTACTTTTTCTACATATTTTTTGGCCATACCCAAGATATATAAGGGTTTCATATTTTTCATTTGCTTCACTTTATGTTGAGCTTCTAAAAACATAAACAAAAGGAGTTGAAAGAAAAAGAGAAGAACTATGAAGATTTTTCAAGAAAACTTGCAAATTTATAAGTAATTTCAATTTACTTTATAAGAAAAATATTTCTTTTGTTCTTGGTTACAACATATGTTATTCGCATGTTTTTCTACTCTCTTATGTTGTAATGGGATTTTTGGAAACTTGAATGAAATATGTATGCATGTATGTTAAAAAAGTATGCTTATTAATGGTTAATAAGAAAACTTTTGGTCATTAGATGACTTGGTTGTCATTCTAGAGTTGTTAGGCCACTCAATGATGACTTAAAATTATTCTTGAGTTGTTTCAAAGACTTTTTTGGTGTTATAGAGATTAGTGTTGTATTGGATTAATTATGGTTAATTTGATTAATTGAAAAATTAGGGTATTTACCTAAACCAAATTTTGGGCTTTTCATATATGTGTTGTTTTTTGATACATATGAGATGTATGAATCATTTTGGTGTTGGACAATTATGACCCATATCATCACTATTTGTACAGAACATCGTGTTGTTTTACAAATTAACTATGTGACAAAGGAAATTACTCTTTTATCATTTGTAATTGGATTACCAGGATATATAAATGATAAAAGTCCATATGATTAGTTTCTGATTAATAAGATATGAGACAATATTAATCCACTAAGGTTTAATCATTAAATATCCCTAGTCGTAGTATTATCGAGATTGGACATCGATAATGCGGAATAGGCTAGTATTACACTTGTGTGTGTTATCGGAGCATAACGACATAGTTCTCATATATTTGGGTATTGGATACTCATGCAAGTGTAATAGGAGGTTCTGTTTACCGATGGTACGGAAACATGTTCGCTCTGGATAGACCCCTCAGAATCCCATTGGTAGTATGACTATGTGTCTATGGGAATCCGAATCAGGGTAGGTGTATTTGATCTTAACCTGAGACTTGCATCCCTAATACATACGACAATCAATATACTTTGGTTTTGGTCGTCCGGGTCTTTAACAGGTTTTGTGTACGCCTCTTCTGGGTATATTGAGAATCGTAGTGTATTGTGTGTGATGTCAAGATGGAAGTATCACTTCAGTCATATTGAGATGATGATCACGTAGGATACGAAACTTGTACTCTTGTATGCTGCAACTATCGGGATAATATGACAATGTCAGGATTATCCGATTATAGAGATCCGATATGTGCTTCGTACGGGGCAGACACAATTCCAGCCCCAGGCCTAGCATGTGACATCCGGTACTGGATCGTAATACGCAATACTACGTATATTACGCCTGACAAAGATTATGTATTCCGTAGCAGAATATTTCTGGAGAATTGGGTAGACACGGTGCTTTGCTAGAAGCCAACCATATCTTGTAAATTGGTAAGAACGTGGTACCGGGTACGCACGTATTCGGATAGTCCGATGACCGTATTAACTTCCAACATATCCAGGGATCTCTTGGGTCGCATCCCGAAGATTCACAGATGATGTTTGACTCGAACAAAATTAATCGGGGATTAATTATGAGAGAGAAAATTAATCTGGGATTAATTATGACAATAAATTAATCTGGGATTAATTAAAAGAGAAAGAATTAATCTGGGATTAATTGCGTCGAGAATTTATCTGGGAATATATTCGTCAATGAGAGAGAATGTGATTGGTTTGAATTAATCGGTAAAGTAAATTTAATAATTAAATTAGATTTTACTATTTAATTTATTTATTGGGCTAAAATAATATATTAGATATATTAATTGAAATTAGATTTCAATGCGAAATTAAAGTTGGATTTTAATTCAAGCGAACGAATTAATTTGGAATTAATTCACGGGTGACTTCCGTAATAATTTTGCTAGGCATTATTATTTATTTAAATTGGATTTAATTATGTCGCGACGGAAAATTCGTTTAATTGGATTAAACGAACCCGAGCCCGAAGTGTGTTGAGGAAGCCACTTGAATTTTGAATTTAAAGTGGGTCCCACCAACTTACATCACATGTCTATCAAGTGCCAACTTGAGTGATGGAAGTGGTTGGAGGCATTAAATGCCATTTTTCCCTCCAACACTTTGCCTTTGCTTTTGGTAAAAAAATATACACACTTTTGTGAGTTGACTTGGTTAATTTTTGTTTTTGAAACAAAAACACAAAACTATTATCTCTCTCTTTTCTCTACCTTGGCCGAATGGCCTTGGTACTTCTTGGCCGAATGGCCATGGTTCTTGGCGGAATGGCCTTGAACTAGTCCGAATGGCCTTGCCTCATCAAGGCCAATTGGATCCCTCTCTCCCAAGCCGAATATTGCTTCTCTTGGAGGGCGATTTTGGTTCTTTTGTTCAAGCTAGCACTTAAAGGAATCAAGTGAAGGTGATATGGATACTTACTCGAGAGTTTGGAACTCGATCTCAAGTTCCGAAGCTTCCAACACATCCAACAAAGAAGGGAAATTTTTTTAACTCAATCCGATCAATGTGAGTATTCCGCAACTCTCTTTTGATTTATTCACACACACAAATCACAACTTAGAGATCTTGGCATGTTCTAGGAACACTATCAATGGTATCAGAGCGATCTAAGTTTGATTTGGAATTCTAGGGTTCTTAAACTTTAATTTGGGAATTTTGCGTTTAGAGCTTGATTTTCTTAAATTAATGATTTGGTTGAGCTTGGATGATGTTTAATTGGATTTTTATGTCATTGTTTTGTGAAAAATTGATTAGATTAATTTTCCCCAAATTCACATGCTTGGCCGAATATACCCTAGAATTAGCTCATGGGAATTTTTGAAATTTAACATATTGGATGTGTTGTTGGCATGATAGAAATGTTGAATGTTGATTTAAATTCGATTGAAATCAAATTGAATGATTTTGTATGCCTTAGCCATGAGCCTTGATGCATGTTATAAGATTGATTTTGCTTCAATTTGTGTTAGACATGAATTGGAAATGTAGAGCATGATTAATTGAATTAATTAGTGTTTTGGAAGCATTAGATTAATTAATTAATTATGGTAATTACACTTGAATTGAATTAATTTGTAATTTGGAATAATGAATTAATTTAATTGTTGTATTTGGGCTTAATGGGCTTGGTTGGGCCAAGTTTGGTTTAGGATAATTGGTTGGATCCAATTGGGCCTAAAACCATTTCCATAAAATCCAAATATGATAATTGGGCCTTTAATATTTTAATTGGGCCTAATGGGCTTAAATTGATTTTGGCATAGGGTGATTCCTAATTGGGCCTTGGCATCTTGGGTTTGACCCATAATTGCCAAAGCCCATGCCTAAAGAATTAATTGAAAGCCCATTGGACTTTAATTAAATAGTATCGGATACTAATTGGGCCTTTGAGACCCATAAAGATTGGATTTAGAATCCAAGTCTAAAAGGCACTTTTAAAAGTGTAATTATTTAATTTGGAATTAAATATGAATTAGTATTGAATATAATTTAAATTGGATTTAAAATTATAGTTCAATATAATTCAAGAATACGTACTTTGAGTATTTATTCTTAAACGAGTTAGACTCGCGCAAATCAAATCGTTGTTTGAACATTGGATGGTCATTAATCAAAGATTAATTAATTGGATTAGATTGATTGATAACATGCTTTGTGTGAATACTTGGATGTATGAATGAATAATGTATATCGATGGATATTATAAGGGTGAGGGCAATTTTGGAAATTATTGTAATAAATTTAGAATTTATTAAATTGGACTTACGTGTCCTGCCTATTACCTCTTTTCTCATTGTATTTCTTTTCTCACATATTCCTCTCAATGTAAATGAGGTTTCTTTAGAAGTATTATGTAATTGGGTAGAAGTATGAATAGTGCTAGAGGGAGAGAAGAAATGGAGAGATTTGTTCTAGGAACAAATTTGTTGTATATCCATCCGCATATCATTATTAATTTACCGCGCCTTATTATGCTTTTAGAATGCATGCTTAAGGTGTATGATGAGACCTAATCAAAGATTATTAATTGGTTGCCAATTACACGAAAAACCCTCAACAAATATTAAACGCTTTCCTTCCATTGAATGATTCATTCTCAAGATCCAAGATTGGCACTGGTTTGTTGGCTAAAGTCAATACCTTTGTCCATCGCGGATGTGTTTGAATCATGAAGGCTTTGTTCCATATCATATGTCTTGTCCAAGTTGTGATTTGTTGGCCAAAGTCAAGATCACTTCTTGTCCATCGACATCGATTACGAAGCTTTCCAAAGTCAATGGGTCACGCTTAACTAGAATCATTAAGCTTGTTGTGCCAAAGCCAAGGCTTAGTTGATTTAGAGGAAAATGTTAGGCAATATATTGGATATATTGGCATATATCGGATATATGTTTCAGACTTGGATGTCCACCTACTGGATCTAGGAATTGGATAAGATCCAATTGATCTTAGAGATCTACCTAGTTAAGTTTCATACAATTTGTTGGCCAAAGTCAAGATTGTGTGTTATTTAATGGGATCCTAGCCCACTAGGAAACTAGGTTTCCCGAGTACTCCACAGAGGGTTAGAGGCTCGCTGAAAATAGTGGGAGGCAAGTATTAAATTTGCAATTTCGTTTAGATACTTGACAATACACGCTAATTTTTATTTTTTGTCATTAATTATAAATATATTAGTTGGAGTAATATTCAATTGTTGTTTTAATTAAACAGTTGGACTGTATTCAAACTACTTCATTTGTGGTTGGTTATATAGTTAGATTATAGTAATCAATACATCTGAATGTAACCGAACAATTGTAGTTGATTATATAGTTAGACTATAGTAATCATTGCATTTAATTGTACCTGAAATCCTTGATTGGATAGTTGGACTATAGCAATCAATATGACTGAAAGATTGGCGTTTAAAACATTATCCTGGGTGAAAATGTACTTAAACGGCTCTAATTTTCAGATTGGGAATAGAACTTTAGGATAGTCCTGGGGACTCAGAATTTATTCTATTTGATAGAGAAACCTATCGAGCTTGAGCTTGGAGTTGAGCAAATAGTGGAACATGAGCTTTGGAAGACTCATGGTGATGATAAATTTAGTGTTCAATCCGTTATGCACAACCAGAGCTTCTTAAAAGGACATATCCAAGTTGTCTGTCTAAACTGTGGCAAACGGGGTCACTAGAAGTGTGACTGCTGTATGGACAAGGCATACATGAAGGAAGTGAAGGAGGGACAAGGTTCCAGCTTCAAGAATGTTTGTTATAAACATGTTCACTGTTGGTATTAAAATTTGATTTTTTATACTAGATGTGGTACATAAATATATGTACTGATGTGCGGGATCTGCTGTTTAGCAGGAGACTGGCTTCAGTTGAGATCAACCTACAAGTCGAAAACAGGACGAGAGTCGCTGTTTTGGCCGTAGGAACCTAAGTTTTGGAACTTCCATTTAGGCATGTACTTAAATTAGGAGACTGTTATAATGTATCTAGTTTAACTAGGAACATTATCTCTGTATCTAGTTTAACCCGTTGCGGGTATACATTTATATTCTGAAACACCAGGTGTTTTGTTTATAAAGTTGATACCGAGATATCTACATTAGATGTAAATAATGGTCTTTATATTTTGAAAATAAAGAATCTCAAACATATAACATGACAAACAAATAGCTCAAACTGATTTAATCAGATGAGACTTATTTGTGGCATTGTCATCTGGGATGCATTAACAAGACTCATATATCCACACTTTCGAAGAGTAGGTACTATGACGGATTTGATTCTAATCAAATGATGTCTACGAATCTAGTTTATTAGGCAAAGTGCCTAAAACACCTTTTACTTCGTAAAAGTGAAAATGCCACCGATCTGTTAGCCATCGTTCATAGTGACATAAGTGGGCCCATGTCTAGCTAGGCTAGAGATGAATATGAATATTATGTAACCTTTTCAGGATGTGGCATCGCGTTACGGTTATGTGTTTCAAATGAAACACAAATCGGAAACTTTTGAGTAATTCAAAGAGTTTCGACATGAAGTAGACAGACAGACTGGCTAAAGTATTAAACCGTCACGGTTAGACCATGGTGGAAAATACTTAAGCAATAAGTTTCTCGATTACCTGAAAGAGTATAGTATTCTTTCACAGTGGACTCCTCCCGGAACACCTCAATTGAGTGATGTGTCTGAACAGAGAAACCGAACTTTGTTGGACATGGTAAGGTTAATGATGAGTCGCTCTGAGCTACCAATTTCCTTCTGAGGATACACACTAACCAGTGAAATACTTATTTTGAATAAGGTTCCATGAAAATCTGTTAGACAGACTTCATATTAGATATGAACAGGAAATAAACCGGGTTTTCTCATTCCTGAAGATTTGGGAACGCTGGGCATACGTTTGGATGATACCAAACTAGAACCCAAATCGGATAAGTGCCTATTTGTAATTGGTTGTCCTAGGGAAACCAAAGTATAGTACTTATACAACTCACAAGAGAACAATGTAATTGTTGCTCGCTATGCGGTTTTCCTAAGAGGAATACCTATATGCAGTGGTAAGTGGGAGGAAAGTAAAACTCAATGAAAATCAGAGTAATATTGTTCTAGGCACCGAGTCCTCATGGAACACCAACAGTTCATTAGGGATGAAAATGTACCAATAATCTTCGAATACACAAGAACCGCGTAGGTCGAATAGAGTCAGAAAACAACCTGGGAGGTATGGGTTTCTGATCTCACCTCATAAAGATGTCAATCTTATTGAGGAAGACGAATCGGCTACATATGAGGAAGTGACACAAGGTATCGACTCCCTATTATGGCAAAGTGCCATGAAGTCTGAAATGGATTCCATGTATACCAACTATGTTTGAACACTGGTTGATGTACCGGAAAGCCATTGTGCCTATTGGTACTATATGAGTCTTCTAGGAAGACATACATGGATGGTAATATATAAATGTACATAACTAGGTTTGTACAGAAAGGGTGTCGTCAACGACATAGTGTCGACTACGACAAAACCTTTTCACTTGTTGCCATGATTAAATCAATTTGGATAATGCTTGCTATTGCTGCATATTT
The DNA here is from genome assembly GCA_019454045.1 of Zanthoxylum bungeanum. Lineage (NCBI taxonomy): Eukaryota > Viridiplantae > Streptophyta > Magnoliopsida > Sapindales > Rutaceae > Zanthoxylum > Zanthoxylum bungeanum. The sequence continues at coordinate 61,944 of SKCR01037338.1, read as the reverse complement.
CGTTTACGAAATATGGCAAATGGACATCAAAATCGCTTTCCTTAAAAGGAAACCTTTTGGAGGATGTTTATCAACATCCTGACGGTTTTGTCGTACCATAACAAGCAAACAAAGTTTGCAAGTTAAATCGATCCATGTATGGATTGAAGCAAACATTGAATTCTTGGAATTAGCGTTTTGATGTAATTATAATGGTTATGATTTAATTCAAAAGGATGATTCTTGTGTATATAAGAAGGTTAGTGGGAGCGTACTGACAATGATTGTCCTATATAATGATGACATATCATTTCTTGGAAATGACATTTCCATAATACAATTGGTGAAAACTTGACTTTCATGAAAATTCTCCATAGATTACTTGGGAGAGGCAACCTTTATTCTAGGAATAAGGATCTACCGGGATAGATCTAAAAGTTGTTGGCACTCTCCGAGAACTCGTACATTGAAAGACATGTACGCGACCTGGTGTCTCATATGCTTTGAGCATATGGAGTCACAATCGGGCCAATCCAAGTGATGGTCACTGGATGAATGTTAAGAACATCCTTAAGTATCTTAGACGAACTAATGATACTTTCTTAAGCTATGGAGAAGGAGAACTTGAAGTGACTGGGTTCACCACTGCAAGTTTCCAAACCGATAAAAAAAACAACTATAAGTCGTAATAAGGGTACTATATAGTTTGAATAGCGGAATAGTGAGCTGGAAATCTTCCAAGAAAGATACTATTACCGAATAAACAACAAAAGCGAAACATTGCTGCAGCTGAGGTAGCAAAAGAAGCATTTTGGATCTACAAAATTTCTAATTGGATTAGAAGTAGTTCTGTTAGCAGCTGAGCTAGGCTACATCGCAGGCTAACGAACTGCGATCTCATCAATGATCCAAGTATGTACTTCAATTATTTCATCTGATTCGTTAGATCATACATAATGGCAATGAGATGATCAAATAAAACGCATCAGATGATAACCTTGCAAATCTGCTGACGAAAGCTATTTCTCAGCAGAAGATTGAGCGAACCGTATACAGTTCATGTGTAGAACACTTGAGTGATTGGCTATAGGCCAAGTGGGAGATTGTTGGACAATTATGACCCATAGCATCACTATTTGTACAGAACATTATGTTGTTGTACAAATTAACTATGTGACAAAGGAAATTGCTCTTTTATCATTTGTAAGTGGATTACCGGGATATATAAATGATAAAAGTCCATATGATTAGTTCCAGATTAATAAGTTATGAGACAGTATTAATTCACTAAGGTTTAATCATTAAATATCCCTAGTCGTAGTATTATCGAGATTGGACATCGATAATGCGGTATAGGCTAGTATTACACTTGTGCGTGTTATGGGAGCATAACGACATAGTTCTCATATATTTGGGTATTGGATACTCATGCAAGTGTAATATGAGGTTCTATTTACCGATGGTACGGAAACAAGTTCGCTCTGGATAGACCCATCGGAATCCCATTGGTAGTATGACTATGTGTCCATGGGAATCCGAATCAGGGTAGGTGTATTTGATCTTAACCTGAGACTTGCATCGCTAATACTTACGACAATCAATATACTTTGGTTTTGGTCGTCCGAGGCTTTAACAGGTTTTGTGTACGCCTCTTCTGGGTATATTGAGAATCGTAGTGTATTGTGTGTGATGTCAAGATGGAAGTATCACTTCAGTCATATGGAGATGATGATCACGTAGGATACGAAACTTGTACTCTTGTATGCTGCAGCTATCGGGATAATATGACAAGGTCACGATAATCCGATTATAGAGACTAGTTACCAGAGATCCGATATGTGCTTCGTACGGGGCAGACACAATTCCAGCCCCAAGCCTAGCATGTGACATCCGGTACTGGATCGTAATACGTAATACTACGTATACTACGCCTGACAAAGATTATGTATTCCGTAGCAGAATATTTCTGGAGAATTGGGTAGGCACGATGTTTTGCTAGAAGCCAACAATGTCTTGTAATTTGGTAAGAATGTGGTACCCGGTACGCATGTATTCGGATAGTCCGATGACCGTATTTACTGCCAACATATCCAGGGATCTCTTGGGTCGCACCCCGAAGATTCACTGATGATGTTTGACTCGAACAAAATTAATCTGGGATTAATTATGAGAGAGAAAATTAATCTGGGATTAATTATGACAATAAATTAATCTGGGATTCATTAAAATAGAAAGAATTAATCTGGGATTAATTACGTCGAGAATTTATCTGGGAATAAATTCCTCAAAGAGAGAGAACGTGATTGATTTGGAATTAATCGGTAAAGTAAATTTAATAGTTAAATTAGATTTTACTATTTAATTTATTTAATTGGGCTAAAATAATATATTAGATATATTAATTGAAATTAGATTTCAATGCGGAATTAAAGTTGGATTTTAATTCAAGCGAACGAATTAATTTGGAATTAATTCGCGAGTGACTTCCGTAATAATTTTGCTAGGCATTATTATTTATTTAAATTGGATTTAATTATGTCGCGACGGAAAATTCGTTTAATCGGATTAAACGAATCCGAGCCCGAAGTGTGTTGAGGAAGCCACTTGAATTTTGAATTTAAAGTGGGTCCCACCAACTTACATCACATGTCTATCAAGTGTCAACTTGAGTGATGGAAGTGGTTGGAGGCATTAAATGCCATTTTCCCTCCAACACTTTGCCTTTGCTTTTGGTAAAAGAATATACACACTTTTGTGAGTTGACTTGGTTAATTTTTGTTTTTTGAAACCAAAACACAAAACTCTTCTCTCTCTCTTTTCTCTACCTTGGCCGAATGGCCTTGGTACTACTTGGCTGAATGGCTATGCTCATTGGCTGAATGGCCATGGTTCTTGGCCGAATGGCCTTGAACTAGGCCGAATGGCCTTGCCTCATCAAGGCCAATTGGATCCCTCTCTCCCAAGCCGAATATTACTTCTCTTGGAGGGCGATTTTGGCTCTTTTGTTCAAGCTAGCACTTAAAGGAGTCAAGTGAAGGTGATAGGGATACTTACCCGAGAGTTTGGAACTCGATCTCAAGCTCCGAAGCTTCTAACACATCCAACAAAGAAGGAAAAAGTTTTGAACTCAATCCGATCAATGTGAGTATTCCACAACTCTCGTTTGATTTATTCACACACACAAATCACTACTTAGAGATCTTGACATGTTCTAGGAACACTAACATTTGGTAGTGATTGGAAATCACCTAAACTTGTATTTAACAATTTAGGAACAAAATGATCAAAATGACAAACATTAGGGGCTCTCGGAAATTTCATAAAAATTTGAAAAAAATTTCAGAATTGTATTTTAATGTATATAAGTTGTACAAATCATTTTGGTATGGATTGGAAATCACCTAAACTTTTATTTGACAATTTAGGACCAAAATGATTAAAATACAAAATGTTTGGGGCTCTCAGCAATTAAGGAAAAATATGGAAAAAAAATTGAAGTGTGTTTTGATGCATATGAAATACACAAATTATTTTGGTTGTGATTGAAATTCACCTAAGCTTGTATTTGACAACTTAGGACTAAAATGATCAAAATGTAAGCTTTTGGGGGTTCACGGTAATTTATAGTAAAACTGAATTTTTTTAGAATTGAGTAATTAGAATAAATTAGTTTATTTTAATTGCCCAAGAAAATTTTCTTGAAATCGGAAAAATTTGATTTTTCGTGCTCCGCTACGTTACCCGGTAATACCGCCTAAAACCCTAGCATGTTGTTCAACCTGCCACTCTTCTAGTTCTCCAAAGAGCTAGGTTCAGAAGGAGATTGTTAAGAATTGTTCGAATATTCCTTTATTGCCGATGCCATATTTGATGGCACAAGGAGGGGATATTCCTTTATGGCCAAGGTATTGCATTGGTTCGGAGGCCTTGATATGATTTGTTGGCATTGGGATGGAGTTTCTCCCCCATGGCCAAGTGTTGAGGGCACAATGAGGGAATATTCCCTTGTGGCCAAGTTATTGCATTGGCTCGGGGTCAGTTTACGTCCCACCGAGGCCTTGTTATTGTTTGTTGGCATGGGGTTGGAGTTTCTCCCCCATGGCCAAGTGTTGATGATGCAAGTATGGGAGAAGAGCGCGCAAAAGCCACTTTATTTGAAGAGATACTAAACCTGTTAAGTGAAGGTGTTCCAAAAGTACAATTACTTGAGGTTCAGACATCATATTTTGTTATTGGTGTGATCCATTAGAGGAGTGAATGGACTAATTTTGCTGAAAATGGTTAAGTATGGAAAGTTGATGCCATAGCTCGGGTCTTTGTTCAGTGTGCAATTCAAAAATAAAATTGAATAAGATATGCAAATATGAATTTCATACATTCATTTGAAGTCAAGTGTCTATTATATAGGGGCCCATCGGGGTCACCCATAAAATAACGGCAACAACAAAATGAAATGAAAAAGGGGACCATCAAAGAGCTGATACATCAGTGTCATCGGTAGTTTGAGCAGGTGCATCTGAAGTAGGGCTGGGAGCATCGGCAACAGCAGTGGACGAGGAGGGGTCCGAGTGTTGGGTTTCTACTATAGTCCCAAGATCAAATTAAGCAATGAAAAGTATGAATACATCAAAGTTAAAGTTTCAGAATACTCACTTTGACCGGCTTTTGTGATGCGAGGAACAACAAAAATTTTCTGCTCCACCATTGATGCTCACGGCAAAGCTCCATTTTTGTGCTCCTTGTTGAATCTCCAAGCTCCAAGCTTTGTGTGTGGATTCCATGCTCATAGATGGGTTTCCCTATCACCTTTGTATGACTCCTAATGTGTGCTAGCACCTTGGAAATTTTGCCACAAAATTTCCTAAAGCTTGTTCTTGCTCACGACAATGGAGAAAATAAAAGAGAGAAGAAGATGGCCCTTGGCCGAATGTGGATAGGAGGAAGAGAGAGATGGTGAGTTGTGTGTGTTGTGTAATCTAATACACAAAAATGAAAGTCAAATATCAAAATAATAAAATATGATATATGTCTTTCAACCATCACATTTGAGTGTTTCACACTCAAGCATCATCCAACAACTTCCATCACAATAAAGTGATAAAGTTGACTAGTGATGTAACGCTTGATGTGACTTGTGGGCTCCACTTGATTCGAAATGTGAGTGGGCCACCGCAAACACTCCCGGGCTCGGTTTCGCTAATTCCGAATTAACGAATTTTCCGTTGCGACGTAATTAAATTAAAATTAATTAAATAATTATGCCTATCAAAATTACTATTCACAACGCTAGCGAATTAATTCTAAATTAACTCGTTCGCCCGAATTAAAATCTAATTTTAATTTCGCGTCGAAATCTAATTTCGTTTAATATATCAAATATATTATTTTATCGATTAATTCCAAATTAATCGTTCTCCCTCTTTAAATAATATTTTATCCCAGATAAAATATCTCTGAATTAATCCTAGATTAATTTTCTCCCTCTATTAATTAATCTCAGATTAATTATGTGTGAGTCATACGTCATCGGTGAATCTTCAGGAAGCGACTCATGAGATCCCCGGATATGTTGGCAGTAAATCCGGTCGTCGGACTATCCGAACACGTACGTACCTAGTACTACATTTTTACCGATTTACAAGACATGGTTGGCTTCTAGCAAAGCACCGTGCCTACCCAATTCTCCAGAAATATTCTTAAAGGAATATTTGATCTATATCAGGTGTAGTATACATCGTATAGCGTATTTCGATCCAGTATCAGATGTCACGTGCTAGGCCTGGGGCAGGAATTGTGTCTGCCCCGTACGAAGCACATATCGGATCTCTGGTAACTAGTCTCTATAATCAGATAAACATGACCTAGTCATAATATCCCGATAGCTGCAGCATATAAAAGCACTAATTCCGTATCCTACGTGACCATCATCTTCACTATGACTGAAGTGATACTTCCATCTCGACATCACACCCAATACACTACGATTCTCAATATACCCAGAAGAGGCGTACACAGAACCAGTTAAAGCCCTGAATGACCAAAACCAAAGTATATTGATTGTCACAAGTATTAGCGGTGGAAGTCTCAGGTTAAGACCTAATATACCTACTCTGATTCGGACTTCCATAGACATAGTCATACTACCAAAGGAATTCCGATGGGTCTATCCAGAGCGAAGCTGTTTCCGTACCATCGGTAAACACAACCTCCTATTACACTTGCATGAGTATCCAATACCCAAATATATGAGAACTATGCCGTTGTGCTCCCACAATGCGCACAAGTGTAATACTAGTCTATTACGCATTATCGATGTCCAATCTCGATAATACTCCAACTAGGGATGTTTTAATGATTAAACCTTCGTGGATTGATACTGTCTCATATCATCTCAATCCGGTACTAATCATAAGGACCTTTTATCATTTACATATCTTGGTAATCCAATTACAAATGATAAAAGAGCAATTTCCTTTGTGACATAGTTAATTTGTACAACAACATCATGATCTGTACAAATAGTGATGCTATTGGTCATAATTGTCCAACACCGAGACCTCTTCAATTGGGGCAGTAGATATGGAAGGGCCATGAGCTTCCTCGGAAGAAGTGGAAATAGGTAGAGAAAGGTCGAGATCTTCTTGGGTAGGGGGCCTGGTGGACACTGGCTCGGGATCTTGGATGGCCTCGGGGTCTCTTGGAGTTTGGCCTAAGGCCTCTTCTTCAGATATCTCCCCCTTACACCACTTTAAGAGCTGGTTTATCACATCCAGATTCAGGTTGGGATGAAGCATCGAGAATATTTGCACACATTCATCAAGCCTTTCGACATTGGCTTCCTATTTGGCAGCCTCCAAATGACCAAGCTGCTCAACCTCCATCCTCATCATATCTTCTAGAGCTTTCTCAAGTTACTCTGATATTTCCCTGAGTTTGATCTCAGAAGAGGACACCCGCCATTACAGGGACTTGATTTCATTAGCTTTTCGGGTCACCTCGGACTTGGCATCATCCATTTCTTTCTTCATGATTTCATAGGCTCGACGGAGGGAGGAAATCTCGGCTTTGCTGCCTTACTTAGATTATTCGAGAGCCGAATCTTAGCTTCAGCTTCCCCCAGCTGCCTTGACAAATCTTGTTCCCTCTCGGTCATGTGACTCTGCAGTCTTTGGGCCTTACCCCACTGAAAGGGTACTCGTCAACAAGTCTTTATTGGTGGCCATGAGAGAAGTCATCTATAACACATAGAACATGGTCAGTATAGCAAAAATGGGTAAGAAAATTTTTTAACAAAGAAGTTCGATTACCCTTGAGAAGGCCTTGCAAAATCTGGCGAAGGTCTTCAAGCGAGGGACCTTCGTACTCTTAGCCTTTTCCAAGTCTACGGAATCTGCCACATTGTAGACACTGCATTTTTACATGAGCCCAATAATGAGCCTCATATGGAGGCACTACCTGAAAAGTTGTGGAAGTCGCGGGAAACGAATGTCGGAAGGAAAAATTCCAAAATTAGCACCTCATTGGATTCAGACTCACTTTCCAGCCTCAGACTCGCTCAGTTATTTTCTGTTTCAAACCTTAGCCTCGGCCCAAAATCCCTGCAACCAATGAAAGCCCATACAATCCATGCCCACGCCAAACACCACACAAAGCCTATGCAACCCACCATGCACTTTCCCATAGGCCCATGAAAATATCCCATGCACGCCCAAACCTTCCCAAATAGATAAAATCCCATGAAATTCACATGTGCAAATTCCCTCATCAATATTTTCCAATTTAACAAGATATGAAATCCCATCCTGACCAATTTAAAAGATTTGAGATATCCATCACCAAATTTGTGAGATTGTATTCCCAAAATAAATTGAGAATATATCTCCTAAATCAATGTGATTTATTTCCCTATTAGGAGATCCTCTCAAGACATTATAAATTAGGGACCAAATCATCACAAGAGGGGGACTCTCTTTCTTGATGCGAGACACACGGCAAACACAAAAAAACTGAGGCTCTATTTCTCACACCTTGGACACACACGATAATCAAAGAAAAAAACCTTGAAACATCTTCTTTCTTCTCCATCACCGAAACACACAAGTAAAGAACCCTAAGCCAACAAACCAATCAACAAAACAAAACAACAAACAACCAAGCAGCCCCTACAATCACCGAACAAAAAACACAAAAAACAAACACCGAAAACAGGAAAAAACCGTGAGACTAGAACCAAGAAAAGCCGTAAAGAAACAACCAGAAAAAACCATAAAACATCACCAAAAAACCAGTCCCAAAAAATCGAAAACCAATATAAAAAACAACCCAAAACCAGTCCCAAAAAATCGAAACACAAATAGCCAACGACCAACCCAAAAAACCGTGAAAATACAACCAAAAATAGTAGCCCCAAAACTGTGAAAACAACAACCAAAATAGCAGCTAAAATAACCAAAACAGCAGCCCAAATACAACCAAAATAGCAGCCCGAAAACAACCAAAACAGCAACCAGAAAATAGCCAAACATCAACTAGAAAACACCAAAACAGCAAGCAGAAACATCGAACCAACAACCAGAAATAGTGAACCAGCAATCCTTCCAGCGACAGCCTAACGCACTTCCGAGGAAGCAATTTAAAAGGTAAGACCTGAGGGCACCCTTTACCATATTTATTTTATAGTTCCAGACGCTGTATGTCTGGCTGGACATGAAATACGTCCAGTCGGGTATGCGAAGTCCTACATTAAAGATGGCCAAATTTCCGGTCACATTTTTCTTTCTTTGGCATTCCGTTTTTTATGTTTTTATTTATTTATTCATTTTCATCGTCATTTTATTATTTCACATTTATTTTTCTATTTAGCTTTTTGTCTATTTACTTTTATTGTTATTTTATTATTTCACCTTTTTTTTATGTCCGTTTACATTGCATGATGGTTATGTGTGTTACCATCCCTTGTGGTATATCGGATGGAAACCCAAATGTAAATTTCTTAGCTGAATCCGGATGGACGGTAGTTCGGTCTGTACTTGGGATACAACTCTACATGCCACTTGGGAAATATCCATATATGCGTGATTAAACCCATTTTTGTTTGCCATTTATTTATTGACGTTTTTTTTTCCTTATTTTGACTATTTATTATGATTTTCGTTATCGCATCTTATACTTCTTAATGTAACATGCTTTTATTATTTCTATTAATGTTTATGGGTGTGCAAATTTGTGTTTATTTGAATTATCTTCCATGAACTGCATAAGACTTGGTTCTACCATTGTGTGAACCCGTCCATTATATTGACATAAGTAAGGGACCATTCTGAACCCATCGGTTTGAGGTCTTCCCTTGCGAGGGGTGAGTGCGGCCTTAAATCTTTTCCCAGTTCACACTGGGTGGCGACTCATTTATTCCCTGGTTTTAGTCCCCTGCGGGATACTTCGTACTCTCTATGGGCTGCGAGCCCAATAGTGTCGTGGTCGCCGACCACCATAGGCATAGCGGTAAACCCCACTTCACTCCTACACACATGATTAAAAGTTGGGAAGAGGTGGGCAACCTTGTCTCTCACATCCGCGGTAAAGTTGTTGATGCCCAACGACGAGGTCCATTTAGGAGGGACTGTTGGGGCTTTGCCTTTTAGGGCTACTGTTTTCCTCCTCGGAGCCGTCTCCACTGGCTCCTCGAGCTCATCACCCCCGAGATGATGATGGTGTCTTTTGCTCAGTCGGAGGGGGGGCGATTGCGGCTTGGACTAGTCTGGAGGTGCTTGTAGTCTGAATGGACGGCTGGGCACGTGCAGGTTAGATTGAAGGGGTTAGGATTATGGAGGATGGTGTGGCACTTGAAGGCCCTAGTGACAGTGCGACAGTGGAATGGGAAGACTTCCGCCTAGCTTATGGTGGGACAGGGGTAATCATTCGGGGTTGGGAGCTGCTATACCCACCCTGAGAGGCCCGTAACATCTCCTTGGTGCGCTGGAAAGGAGTTTGAGAGCCGGACATTCCTGCAAAGAGAAGAAAACTCTTAGAACATAAAAAAGAAAGAGGGAAATTAACGAGAAAAAAGATTAATGCAACAAATATGAAGTTAGTAGGTCATTCAGAACCTACCAGCCTACCTCGACTGGGTGGCGGAGTGCTCGGGATAAGGCCCGAGTTGGCCAAGGCGGAGGCGTTAATGAGGTCTTTATAATGACCTCCAAATTCGGTTGCCTTTTTCATCCTGGCCCGGGTCTCGTGGTGGACTTTGGGCAGATCCCCCAACAAGCTGCAAAAGGTTCAGAGTTTAGAAATTGGTTAAGTTAGTAAAAATAAATTCTGAGGTTGGATCGTTACCTCCGTCAGAAAAGAAATTAAGGACTGTAACGAGTTCACCGTTAACCGACTGTTGTTGTCCTTAGGGGCCCACATCGAAGAACCACTTGTCCTTGAAGTTTTTGTTGCTGGCCGGGAGATTGGGATGACATGTGGAACCCCGATAAGAGCAGAGAGATAGTACCAACCCTTGTATTCTTTTGGGTTGGCATTCATTCGGTACAACCTCTTCAGTTCGAAGAAGGCCGGCTCTCCCAACCCTGCTCGGCTCCAAATGCAATACAAACCGACCAAGATTCTCCAGTTATTCAGGTTCAATTGGCACAGCTCTATGTGCATAGAGGATAGCATCTTTGCGAAGTAGCCTTGGATAGGCAGCTGAAGTCTCATGTCGAAGAAAACCACGCATAATGCCACAACATCATTTCTATGTCGGCTCGCTTGGTTCCATTCACTCGGGAAGGCTAGGTTGGTATCCTCCTGAATGCCAAACCTTTCCCTCAATTTCTCCAGTTCGTTCTCAATGATTGGTTAAACCTGATCCATGTCGATATTCACAAAGTCAAGCCTAGTGTGACCTATGTCGGGTCGGGGTACGCGCTTGTGATAGGATTGGTTGCCCTCCGTGGAAGCATTCGAAGTGGTGTCATAGTCGTTGGGACTCTCAAACCTCGAGTTATGTATAATTGTATGTAGGGGTGGGGCAGTAGGCAGGATCTCGATGGGAGTGAGGGAGGAAATCTTAGAGCCAGACATCCCTATCAAGACATGACCTGAGGCGAAGGGTTAGTTCAAAATTTCAGTGAGTGAAGCACACTAAACTAGGGTTATTCCTCATTCCTACTAAGTGGCTAACCCTAGAAAGCTCTAAACGCCCTAGCAATTGCAAAGCAGAAAGTCTTCTAAAACACAACCAAAACCAAACACATATATAACCCAGAAATATACACCCTTCATCCCCAAAACCCAAAAAAGCATACCAGCATATACACATAAATAACTGAAATACACCTGCATGAATAAACCCATCCCTCGTATACCCACCACCATAAAAAACAAACACTACTATAAAAGCAACCAACTCAAACATATGAAAACTACCAACATTATTGAAACCAGAAACATGCGCTGAAAGAGAGGTATTCAGATAAGAACTTACTTGAGAAGATTGAAGACGGTGCTGAATGACTTGTGAGGGGTTTGAAGTTTGGAAAATTGTAGGAGGCAAATAAGCTTTTATTGCAGTTTCATTGAAGAAGACGAAGTGCTAAAAGAGTAAAATGGAGTACAGTGGCCTTTAAATAGGCAGCTCTGTTCGATTCTGACCATTCGATTGAAGATGAGGGGTATGATTAGCGACACATGTGATGAGTATCTCACCCAATTGAATTCAGACGGAATGACAAGATTAGGGCGACTATTCAGTTGGGATCCAATTATACTTGGTTTTGGCGAGTGATAAGTGCGGTTTACCCACTTATTCATGCATTCTTAGGTTACTATTTTGTTATGTTTCATGTCATTTAATATATTTTGTAGTTTCTTTTATGTTTTATTGGAAGGAAGCATTGGAACATGGATCTTGGGGCAAATGGACTTGTTTTGGGACCTTCAGGACGCATTGGAAGTACGCGGGAAGGCTAAATACGCAAAAATGACTCATCCTAAAATTTGGTCTGGCGTCGCGACGTCCATTGTAGCGTTGCGATGCCAAGACAACACTCCATTCATGTATCCCGAGAGTTGGGTACCGTAACGCCATTTCTGGCATCACAACGCTACAACACGAGCCCAGAATCTTCAGAAATTGTTATTTTACATGCACAAGGACTCCAAGAATTTCCTATAAATATAGAGGCTCGTCCAAAACCCTAAATGAGGAGGCTAACACACAACCTAAGACTCAAAACACATATTTTTAGAGATCCAAAGAGAAAGATTGAAGAGCGACAAGAGGAGACGAAGACGTTGACGTCCGAAGATGAAGAGATTTGATTCAGGTTTAATCCTCTAATTTCTTTCTTCAACTCTAATGATGTCTAATATGTTCATGACCTTATTTTCATTGTTTTTATCTCTAGTCATGAACTGAATCTATTATTCTAGAGGATGATGTAGCCAATGCTTGAAGCTATGTATTGTTTGTCAATTTGAGTTTTGTAAAGTTATAATTCAGCTTATTTATATTCTCTTGCATTTAATGCTTCTTGTTTGTTTGCCACAAATTGAGATGATGCATGTTTAGAATCTATCGCTCGGGAGAAAGGGATTTTTAATAGGATCTAGAGAATATATCTTAGGAGATTTGTAGAGTTCGGAAGAATCTATAATCCCTTCGATGTCATTAACAAAGAATCACAAAGCATAATGAGTTGTTAATTATTAGATTTTTATAGGGATAGTGAAGTCTGTAATTAATAATCTTTTCACTATTTCTCGGGAGAGGGAGTAGAATACTTTATGATTCTTGACTTATAAACAATACAACTAAATAAGGATTGAATGGCATGAGAATTACATAGGAGATAACTAGATGAAATCAGACTCTAGAATCTCTCTCTTCTTGGATTATCTTTATCAAACGTTTTACTATATTTTTTATTTAGTTTTTAATCTAAATTTAGTTATTTTCTGAATAAAGTTAGGATTATCAATTATATTACTTAGTGTGAGTGGAATACAATCCATGTGGGTTCGACACTTTTTCACTTATCTTTACTAAAACTTGATACCGTACACTTGCGGTACGATATAAAATATCCCAATAAGTTTTTGACGTCGTTGCCGGGGATTGTTAATTTAATTCACATTAATACTATTACCAAATAACCTTGACTTGAATTTAGATTTTTTATTTTTTAATTATTTTGTATTGTTATTTTTATTTTTATTTTGGTACTTTTTCTTGTCTTTCTGTGCTTCAGTGAATGTGAAGATCCACAAGTCTTGACTCACTTCTGTTTGATCTAGAAATAGAAAGAACAACAAGAAGACTAAAGAAAGAAAAGAAATTTGAGAAAGAAGCAATGGCGGTGGAAAATATAGAGAACAACCCATGTCAGGTAGCAATCAAAGATTATTTTAAACTAGTCATTGATGATAACTATTCTGGGATTGCGCACCCACTAATCAATGCCAATAACTTTGAGCTAAAAACTGCATTGATCAACATGGTGCAAAAGAACCAGTTTGGGGGTTCAACTGTAGGATCCCAATGTGCATTTACAGATGTTCTTGGAGATGGCATATATAATAAAGATAAATGGAGTCACTAAAGAGACCATCATGCTACGCTTGTTCCCATTCTCTTTGAGGGATAAAGTGCCGGGTTGGCTGTAATCTATTCTGATGGGGAGTATCATGACATGGTAGGATATGGCTACAATATTTCTTGCAAGTTTCTTTCCACCAGCTAAATCAGCCTAACTAAGAACAAAAATTAGCATATTTAGGCAGTTAGACTGAGAATCTGTATGAGGCTTGGGAGCGCTTTAAATATCTACTTAGGAGGTACCGACATCATAATTTTGAAGACTGGGTTCAGATTCAGTTATTCTATAATGGGTTGAATGGTCCAAACTGGACCATGGTCGATGCAGCTGCTGGAGGAATCCTGTTCAAGAAATCTACTGAAGACGCCTATGCTTTATTAGAGGAGATAGCCATTAACAATTTCCAATGTCCAAGTGAATGCACTAGTGTGCCTAAGTTGGTGGGTATATATAAGGTTGATCCTATTGTTGCACTTACAGCTCAAGTGTCATCCCTCACGACTCATCTAGCAGCATTGACCAATCAACAGAGCCAACCATATATTGAAACTACTGTTGGTAATAGAATGAACTTAACTGACGGAGGATATGAGCAAGTCTAATATGTGAACAATCGAAACGTCAACAATTATAGAGGCAATCCTATGTCGATCCATTATCATCCGAACATATCATATGCTAAAACAGAGAATGTCTTGCAACCTTCTTCTGGCTTCAACAATCAAATATCAGAATAAAAACCATCCTTAGAAGATCTCATGAGCACGTTGGTTGCTAAAACTTCAGAGAGGTTTGAGAAAAATGAGTCAAGGTTAAACAACATTGAAATATATATGGGCAATATATGGGCAACAATGAAGTCCTTAGAAGTGCAAATTGGTCAGATAGCTTCTTCCATGGCCAATCAACAAAAAATGGTGTTTCATAGTAATAATGAAGTCAACCCCAAAGAGCAGTGCCAAACCATAACCCTCAGGAGCGGAAAAGAGATTAAAGACACCTCTCAGGACTTAGGAAGTAAAGAAAAAGAAACAGTATTTTAGAAGGAAATATTAATAGAAGAAGAGAACAATGTAGTAACTCCTCCATATAAGCCACCACCCATCCCGAAGACACCTTTGCCATACCCTCAGTTCTTTCAAAAGAAGAAAGTGGATGCTTAGTTTGCTAAATTTCTAGATATCTTCAAAAATATCCATATAAACATCCCCTTCCCAGACGTTTTGGAACATATGCCAATTATGTGAAGTTTATGAAGGAAGTGATGTCCAAGAAGAGGAAGCTTATAGATTTTGAAACAGTAGCACTCACAGAAGAGTGTAGTGCCATTATACAGAAGAATCTCCCTCCAAAGCTGAAGGATCCTAGCAGCTTGACCATACCTTGCACTATTGGGAATCAATATTTTGGTAAGGCACTATGTGATTTGAGGCAATTATCAATCTCATGCCCTTATCCATATACAAACAGTTGGGCATAGGTGAGGCAAAGCCAACCACAGTCACATTGCAGCTAGCAAATAGATCTCTCACCTACCCGAGAGGAATAATAGAGGATGTGTTAGTTAAGGTGGAAAAGTTCTATTTTCCTGCTGACTTTCTTATGCTTGATATGGAGGATGATCACGACGTCCGAATCATCTTTGGGAGACCTTTCTTAGCAACAGGAAGAGCGATCATTGATGTGCAAAAAGGTGAACTAAAAATGAGAGTTTAAGATGAAGAAGTCACCTTTAGTGTTTTCAGAGCCATGCCAAGTGCTCAAGGTGATGAAGAATGTCACAGGTTAGACATTATAGAGAAGTGAGTTACAAGGGATAATGACAATATCTTAGGTGTGTCATTATGTACTGAAGCCAACCTACATGATGAACCCGCAGTGAAGCCAAACAAAGAAGATTCTCCGCAACTAGACCTGAAACCATTCTCAAAGCGGCAAAAAAAGAGGAAAGGAAGAGTCAGTGCTCACCTGAAGATGATCCATGGGAAGCTCAAAAAGTGGTCGAGCCAATTTTACCGAATATACAGTCCACAATTTCAAACTGGGGGAAAATATACAGATCCTGGAGGACCTTTATAGTTACATTGCCACAGCATGCCAAGCTGTCATTTTCATGTCATAACAACCACTAGATACCAAAGAAGAAGGCAGATGAAATCGTAGAAATGATAAGTGCCCAATTGACTATTATCTTATACCTTGAGTAGGTGATATAGGTTAGAGTCGTGAGCATTTAACAATAGGTTTTTAGCAGTAAGAACCTAAGTAATTGATAAAGTGACTAGTTGAAGAAATTGCTTGCCAATGAATGACCGTTTTTTTAGATGTCTATCTCGAATTGCTAGTGTTATGATTTATGGTATGGTTAAAAATAAAAGAAGAAGAAAAAAATTGATTGAAAAAGAAAGAAATCAAGAGAAAAAAAAATGAAAAATAAGTTAAACCACCTATAACCGATAAGCGTGATGCTACCTATGGTCGAGTGTTAAGACCACCATAATGAGAAATGCTACCTTAAAGGGTAGGTGTGTTGAAAAAAATTGAAAGAAGAAAAAAAATCATACTATACGGACCAAATAAAGGCAATTATAGAGTACTATTGAGATATCTAGGTTGGTTTGACCCATCGGATCTCAATTTTTGCGATGAAATCATTGAGTTGGCTTACTTAAGAGTCAAACTGTGACAAAACCTTTACACACATATACTTTGAGTCTGGCTTAGATGATTTATTCAAGAACTTGGATTTTAGTTGCATTGAGTACTTTAAAGGTTCTATGATTTCATTGATTGGCATTATTTGAGGACAATATTATGTTTAATTATCGAGACAATTTTCTTTGCTTCTATTATTTTTATAATTTTGCATGATTGTGTGTGAATGAAATTTGTTGGTGTCGTCGCTGCAAGCCCTTACGAGACTATAACTCCTCCACTAGGGCCGCCTAGGGGTTTAAAGGCTTGTTGCAATGCTAAATGCAATCGTAATCCCTGAGAAATTGGCATTTATTTTTTTATTTTTGTTTGTTTATTTTTATTTACTCTTTTGCTCGGTACTAGCAAAATCTTAAGTTTGGGGGTGTTTGATAAGTGTGGTTTATACCCACTTATTCATGCATTCTTAGCTTACTATTTTGTTAGGCTTCATGTCATTTAATGTATTTTGTAGTTTCTTTTATGTTTTATTGGTAGGAAGAATTGGAACATGGATCTTGGAGCAAATGTAAATGTTTTGGGACCTTACGGACGCATCGGAAGCACGAGAGAAGGCTTAATACGCAAAAAAATCATCCTGAAAAAAGGGGTGGCGTGGCGTGGCGATTCCACTTTTGGCGTCATGACGCCCCCACAGGATGTCACATATTTATTGCCTGAGAGTCAGACATCGCAACACCAATTCTGACATCGTGACACTGCGGCAGTCTTCTAGAATCACCATAAATCATTATTCTACAAGCACAATGAACTTGTTTTGGGATCTTCAGGACGCATCAGAAGCACGTGGGAAGCCTAAATACCAAAAAGGACTCATCCTGAAATTTGGTCTTGCTTTGCGACACATATTATAACGTCACGACACCCAAATAGCACTCCATACATGTATCCCGAGAATTGGGTGCTGTAATGCCACTTCAGGCATCGCGACGCTGCGATAAAATCCCAGAATCTTCAGAAATTATTATTTTACATGCACAAGGACTCCAAGACTTTCCTATAAATATAGAGGCTCATCCAAAACCCTAAAGGATGACGCTAATACATAACTCAAGACTCAAAACACATATTTTTAGAGAGATCCAAAGAGAAAGATTGTAGAGCAACAAGATGAGATGAAGACGTTGACGTCCAAAGACGAATGGATTCGATTCGGGTTTAATCTTCTTATTTCTTTCTTCAACTCTAATGATGTATAATATGTTCATGACCTTATTTTCATTGTTTTTATCTCTAGTCATGAACTAAATCTATTATTCTAGAGGATGATGTAGCCAATACTTGAACTTATGTATTGTTTGTCAATTTGATTTTTATAAAGTTATGATTCAATTTATTTATATTCTCTTGCGTTTAATGCTTCTTGCTTGTTGGCCACAAATTGAGATGATACATGTCTAGAATCTATCGTTTGGGAGAGAGGGATATTGGATAGGATCTAGATAATATAACTTATGAGATTTGTAGAGTTCAGGAGAATCTATAATCCCTTCGAATAGCCAAGCGAACGCACTATTGTTCCTAAGGTGGTTGATATATACGAGGTGGATCCTATTGTTGAACTTATAGCTCAAGTTTCTTCCCTCATAACTCATCTAGCAGCATTGATCAATCAACATGGTCAACCATCTATTGAAGCTGTTGATGCTAATAGGATGATCTTACCTGACGGAAGATATGAGCAAGTCCAATATGTGAACAATCAGAACTTCAACAACTATAGAGGCAATCATATCCCTAACTATTATAATCCAAACTTGTCATATGGCATTCTGGCATCAACAATCAATGATCAGAGCAGAAACCTTCCCTAGAAGACCTTATAAGCACGTTTGTTGCTAAAACTTCAAAAAGGTTTGAGAAGAATGAGTCGAGCCTGAATAATATTGAAACACACATGGGCAACATCAGAACAATAATGAAGTATTTAGAAGTACAAATTGGCTAATTAACAGAAATGGATGTTTTCTAGTAATACTGAAGTCAATCCTAAGGAGTAGTGTCAGGCCATTGCCCTCATGAGTCTTCAAGAGGAAACAGTGACAAAAGAAGAGAACAGTGCAGTAGCTTCTCCATATAAACCACCTCTCATCCCAAAGATACATTTGCCATACCCTCAGTGCTTTCAAAGGAAAAAGTTGGATGCTCAATTTGCCAAGTTTCTAGATATCTTTAAGAAGATCCATATCAACATCCTATTCGTAGACGCTTTGAAACAAATACCAAACTATGTGAAGTTTATGAAGGAGATGATGTCCAAGAAGAGGAAGTTGACAGATTTTAAAACAGTAGCACTCACAGATGAGTGTAGTGCCATTATACAGAAGAAACTTCCTCATAAGCTGAAGGATCCTGGCAGCTTTACCATACCGTGCACTATTGGGAATCGATATTTTGGTAAGACGCTATGCGATTTGGGTGCAAGTATAAATCTCATGCCCTTATCCATCTACAAACAGTTAGGCATATGAGAGGCGATGAACACTAAAAAGTGCATATTTATTAAAAGAAAAATTAATCATTTTACACTTATAGTTCCATTAATCCCCCAAATTTAGCACATTTGTTAAATAATAATTATATTTATGTTTATTGTGATTTTTATCTTTTATATATGTGAAATAATACTTTGGATCCATATCTAGAAAAATGGACTTGACATTTCGATTTTGGGGGCCGAATACTTAATAGGGCGTTCTAACAGTGTACAACTTCAGAAATTCAAACCCTGTGCAATGTTCGTATTTTGACCATATTTTTTACTCCGATATCGGATTGAGGTGATTCTAGTTCCAGATGAAAGAAGATTAAAATATCTACAACTTGGATGTTTATAGGATTTTCTAGTTCTGAAGTTTTCAATGCCGAAATTGATGAAAAATCCAAAGTGTGTTATATGTAATTTTTGAAGACAAAACCAAGAAGAAAAAATAATATATATATATATATTGATAGGAAATGACATTCCCCCTCGGTCGAATTTCATTTCCCTTGAATCATGCAATCTTTGCATGATTCAATTGCTTGTAAAGAGGTGTTGAGCAATTCTATAAATAGAGGTGCTTTGCACCTCATTTATTCAGTCTGATTTTTACAATTCTCTCTGAAACTTTGTGAAGTTTCAGCTCTTGCATGTTTGATTTTTTTGAAGCTTTCTTGTAATTTCTTTTTTTTAGTAATGAAATTATGTATGTTTTTATTCAAATTATGAGAAGCTAATTTCTTTTTTTGCTGGGGTAAAGCGTGATGCTTTTAATATGAAAATATAGATTAATCTCACTTATATTATAATATATAAATTATAATCTAATGATTAATATTTAATTTAATTCTAGATTAATTATTGACAAACTTTGTTACCGCCTATATGGCTGGTAACAAAGTTTGTCAATATTAATCTAGAATTATTTAAGCGGAACAAGTTAATTTTTGTTTATTTCCTTTTGAATTATTTAATTTGTGAATTCTCCATAATACTGACTAAAAGGAATCTTCATATGCTCAGTTGACAGGTATTATCAACATACATGGTAACATACGGACATGAGTTGTAATTGACGAGTTTGTAATATTCAGTGCTCTAGTTTAATTGGAGGAAGCATCTTTAAAAAAACGATAGGAAAAAAAACGTCTGAGGTCCGAGTTATTAAGTCCGTAGGGGTGTTTTAACACCTAGTGCCCTAAAACCAACTGGTTTGGGTGTCACTGACCCAAAGCTTGCTACATGGATCGAAGATGTTAGAAAAAAATATATATATCTGAAGTCTGAGTAATTAAGTCCGCATGGGTGTCTTAACACCTAATGCCCTAAAGCCAACTGGTTTGGGAGTCACTGGCCTAAAGCTCGCTACATGGATGGAAGATATTGTATATAAATAAATAAATAAAAAATCAGAAAAATCAGAAAAAATATTCCATTGCTTAAAAAATGTGTGAATTCTGATATAACTTTAGGACAAAAATATTACCTTCTTTTCAACTACACTTGTGACTATTGTGGGAAAAAATGAGTTGATTAATATTTTGTTGGCTGTGTGTATGGAGAATGGTAAAAATAATTGGAGAATTTACTTATTCAGTAATTTAGAAAGAAAGAAAACAACGCTAAACTTGGATAAAAAGTTTCACTTGTTTAGTCACTAACTTATTTATTCTCTTTTCTCTTGTCTTTTTGCTTTTGTGTGCATTAGTTTTACTATCATTTTACTTTTGTAAAATGTTTGTGGGTATCGTTGCTGTAAGCCCTCACAAGACTATAACTCGTCCACTACGGACACCTAGGGGTTTAAAGGCTTGTTGCATATGCTAAATTCAACCATGATCCCTACGAAAGTGGCTTAGCTTTATTTTATTTTAAAGATGTTTATGTTATTTTATTTTGATGTTTTGCTGGAGGACTAGTAAGATGTTAGGTTTGGGGGTGTGATGAGTGGTAAATGTATCACCATTTCCCACTCATTTGACCTAATATTTTGTATAGATTCTTGAGTTTTCTGAATATTTTGATGTGTTTTGTGTTATTTTGTAGATAAATAAAGTTTCAAGACTCTCTGGAGGTGATTTGGGGCCAAAACAGCGAAAAACGGACAAAGGGGCAAAATTATAATTTTGCGCGTCGCGATGAGTAATCCTTTGGCGTCGCGACCGCTAACGTGCATCGGGACACGTGTTAAAATCTGAGTAGTCTGCTAACATGCACACTTGCTAACGTGCGCCTGCCACGTGTCAACATCAGAGTAGATCCGCTAACGTGTGCTGTGACACGTGTCATCATCACATGGTGCCGACAATCGCCATCACCACGTGTCGTCCACGTGTCAGCTACATGGCATCCACATCAGTCACATGCCGAGTCAGCTTTCCACGTGTCAGCCATGTCATCATCAGCCAATCATCTTATTCCACGTGTCATCATCACATGCTGCCGACAATCCACATCGCCACGTCAGCATAATTATTGAGTAATCATTCAGCTGCCAGCACCGCCTACCACGTGTCACAAGATCAAGAATTCTCACAGCAAATCACGGCGCATCGCGACGCGTAAGGTTGTGCGCGTCGCGACACGTAAGGCCTATTGGTGCCTATAAATTCAGCTCGATTTCAGAATTCAAATCATGCATTCCTTAGGTTTCTTTAAGGGATTTAAGGATTGCATATTGATTGCTTACATTTTTTTATAATTTAAATTAAACATTTTTACTTTTAGTACTTTTAATTATGCACTTTTACTTTCATTAATTAATTTTATTTTATTTACTTTTCTTTTCTTTTATGTTTAGTAGTTAAATTACTGCTGGGGAAGGGTGAAGCTTTTTACTATTATAATTTAGATTAATCTCCCTTAATTATAATATATAAACTATTTAAAACCTGACTTAACGAGGATACCGCCATATTGGTCGGTTGGTAATTAATTATAAATTGGTTTTAACCTGACTAAGTATGAATACCGCCTGATTGGTCGGTTGGTAATTAATTATTAATTTGACTTAATCAGGATACCGCCTATATGGCTCGTTGGTAATTATCACGCAAATTCATATATTATAATAAGAGAGATTTCTAAATTAGAAATAGTAAAGGTAGATTAATCTCACTTTAATTATAATATGGAAATTGTAATTTAATAATATGGATTAAAAGTTGATACCGCCTTAATGGCTGGTTTTAATTATGTAACATAATGTGACACCGCTTATAGGACGGTCTTTAGGTGACAGATGATTACCGCCTATATGGCTAGTTTATGGATAAATAATAACATCGCCTTTATGGCTGGTTCAACTTAATTGGGTAATACTGGCAATTTCCATATTATAATAAAGTGAGATTTCTAAAGGTGGATCCTCTAACCCCCAATATTTTATTTGTATTCTATGGAAGTGATGAAACACAGTATTAATAAGCTTAATAATTGATTTAATTATATATTGGGTAATTCTTTAGTTTGTTTATTGAATCTTAATTTTAATGCTTCTTGTTGCCTGATCACTAATAAGATTGATATGGTAAACTTAAAATGAACTTGACGAAGGGATTTTAGGTTTCAGCCTTAGATTCAATAGCTCACGATCTTCATTGAGGATAAATAACCCTTTAATAGATTTCCTTACAGGATAGACATATACTTGTCGGGCGTGGGTAGCCATAATTAGAACATGAACTTAATGAATTAGATAACTTGGTTAAAATAGGAATATGATTAATTGAGTTACAATGGGCATTTGCATCTGACCATCGACAGAGGCTTTTGCATAACTTCGTGTTCCAGGTTAGCAAATTAATTACACATATATTTGAGAATCAATTCATCTTTTTGAATAATATTGTGTGGAGTCACAACCCTAGGTATTTTGTGTCTGTTGTTATTTTCCTTAGTATTTTCTTTTAGGTAGTTTATTTATTTATTCAGCAAATCACATTCAACCAACCAATCAAGCAATCATTCCCTTCCCCCTATAATTAGATACAAGTAAATAAATAGTATCGACAATTAATAATAATAGTATGAATTAAGTCCTCGTGGGATCGATATTTTTATACTACTTGAACGAAACGTGTGCTTGCGTTATACGCGTGTGATTGCACCGGTCAAGTTCATAGCACCGTTGCCGGGGACTTATTTTTCTTGAGTTATTAATTTTGAAGTTATCTATTTTACTTGTATCTAATTTTCTTTATTTTTATCTGTAATTTTTATTTCCTTCTTTTATTTTTCAGGTGGTTGACATGGATCTTTATTGGGAGATTGAAAGATTACGAGCTTTACTAGGAGAAGATACACCCCAAATCAGGGAGCAACAATCCGGTTTTCTGAGGCCTGTTGTCCAGCCCAACAATTATCACTGGATGTCAGAACCAAGCAATACTACATTTGCTTAACAGAACGCAATTGGGAGATGTGAAATATGTGATGGTAACCATCCGAGCGATCAATGCATTTACCTTTCAGTATGGCAGAATTATCGAAATCATTCAAGGTACGAAGAACCAACATATTTCACAGAACCACAATTTCCATCTTATCCACCATCCACCTACGATCTTCATCAAGAACCAGAACCATCAGAGGAAGATCAGTGGATTGACATGCTCAAAGATTGGCTCGAGGAACGTGAAGCTCAATTTGATGCATAAATTCAGAGTCAAACAACATCCATACAGAGAATGACATATCAAATTAGACAATTAACAGACAACCTGAATTACATATCTCATGGAGCAAATTCAAATAATACTGAGGAAGCCTTAGAGTATCCAGAGTTTCATCATGACATCATAACAGAGGACGAGGCTGAGCAGTATCAAGAATCAGATGTATCAGTTCAGGAGCCCGAACCAACAAAGTCTCAATTTGAGTTTTATTATTCATCAGACTCTGACGAAGATCGAGAAGCAGAGCTGTTTGTACCAACTGTACCAGCAAGATAGGATAAAACTTTCCATCCTCAAAATGAAGATCTTGGAGCTTGCTTTGCACTGATGTTTGAAGAAGAGCTACCTAAGCCATTCATACCAACCACAGAGGATGAAGAGTTAAAATCAGACATATCATTACATCCTCAGGTTAACACTTATGGAGCATACATTTCACATATGACAGATCAAGAGCTGAATGAGGAAATTTTAAAAATACATCTGTGAAGAAAAGATGGAGCAAGAAATAGAGCAAATAGAGGAGAAAATGTCTGACTACATTGAAGATTTCATACATTCAGGAGAAACATCACTGTTTTGGGGAGTACAAATCATAGATATCGCCCAGAAGCTTGACAGAATGGAACTTCCATTCAAAGTCAAGCACCATACCAGACCTCCTAATTTTCTTTCTTTATTTTCAGGAACCATTGGAGCAATAAAGATTAAAAAGGTGGCACAAGTACTGAATGAGACAAAATTATTTTTGCCACCTCACTGTTGGAAGAGATCCTTCAAAAGCAACGCTCACGAGATTGTCTTTAATCAGACATCCAAAACCACGCTGAAACCTCATTGACAGATGAATTTCAGTTATGTCTGGCTGAAGGAGAAAAATTTTGCCCTAGCAGGGAGGCAACCCATGCAATTTGTTGTAATTTCTAATTTTATATTTTGTGTATACATGATGTAGAGTTTTTAATTTTGTGTGATATTTTCAGGGAAAAGCACAAACAGAGCATTTAAACAAGACAAAAGGAATGGTGTTTTGCAATCACAAAGATTAGAGCTAATTCATTAGTGATGGCTGAGTAAGGAATGGATTTTTGAGACGCATCCTAATGGATTTATATACCAAGTGAGTGGCTTATTACGTACACAACTCCGTTGCCGTACTATAAATTCAACTCATCATTGCACTTTTGAAGGCATCCAGAGCTGAGAAAGAAATACATAAAAATGGAAGCCATTTCTAGAAGACGAGTTGTAAATATCTGTGTGTTTTGCGGTACTAGTGTTGGAACTAAGCTACAACATGTAACAGCAGCACAATAATTGGGATGAGTCTTAGCTGAAAGGAATATGCACCTAGTATATGGCAGTGGCAATCTTGGACTAATGAGATCATTTCAAAGTCCGTACATGATGGAGGAAGTCAAGTCTTGGGAATCATCCCAAAACCTTTGGCAGAGACGAATCTGCAAGGACCATCAAACAGAGAGGAACTAATTGTGCCAGGTATGTCTGAACGACTCGTAAAAATGATTAACCGTGCTGATGCTTTTATTGCTTTGCCAGGTGGCTTGGGTATGATGAAGGAAATTTTTACAGTACTATCTTGGGCGAACTTGAACATACACTAGAAACTGATTGGACTATATAACGCATATGGATTTTATGATTTTCTTTGTGTATTTCTTGATGATGCCTGGAGAAATGGGTTTGTGTCAAAACCTTTAAAAGAATTCCTCTTCACTGCCAGAACTGCCCAAGATTTAATTGACCAAATCTTAGCCTTTGAACCACAAATTGAACCTATCATTTCCAAGATAAACTGGTCCGATAATGATCGTGGTAAAAAGCGTCGGATAAATTTGGATCTTAACCTTTAATTTTCATTTTAGATGTAAAATTTCAGCTAACCAGGTACTGTCTTCTAAACTCATCTTTTGTTTTTTAAGACATTGGGGACAATGTCTCATTTAGGTTTTGGGGTGGGGAACAGTTGACTAGTATCTTGTTTTTATGTTGTTTTTATTTTTAGTCTAAAATTTTCGAAAAAATTCAAAAAAAAATTGAAATATTTTACAAAAATCAAAAAAATATTTTGTGTTTTTATGTTTTAAATTGATTAATCGGGTGAAATTGGTGTGAGATAGCTGTATAAGGAGTTTCCACTCCTGAGACGTATCTCAACCTATTTCGGAACAAGTTATTTTTTGTTTATTTCCTTTTGAATTATTTAATTTGTGAATTCTCCATAATACTGACTAAAATGAATCTTCATATGCTCAGTTTACAGGTATTATCAACATACGTGGTAACATACGGACATGAGTTGTAATTGACGAGTTTGTAATATTTAGTGCTCTAGTTTAATTAGAGGAAGCATCTTTAAAAAAGCGATGGGATAAAACAAACGTCTGAGATCCGAGTTATTAAGTCCGTAGGGGTGTTTTTTAACACCTAATGCCCTAAAACCAACTGGTTTGGGAGTCACTGACCCAAAACTCGCTACATGGATCAAAAATGTTAGAAAAAATATATATATATCTGAAGTCTGAGTAATTAAGTCCGCATGGGTGGCTTAACACCTAGTGCCCTAAAGCCAACTGGTTTGGGAGTCATTGGCCTAAAACTCGCTACATTGATAGAAGATATTGTATATAAATAAACAAATCAGAAAAAATGAGTTGGATAAAAATATTACCTTCTTTTCAACTACACTAGTAACTATTGTGGGTAAAAATGATTGATTAATATTTTATTGGTTGTGTGTATGGAGAATGGTAAAAATAATCGGAGAATTTACTTATTCAGTTATTTAGAAAGAAAGAAAACAACTCTAAACTTGGATAAGAAGTTTCACCTGTTTAGTCACTAACTTCTTTATTCTCTTTTCTCTTGTCTTTTTGCTTTTGTGTGTATTAGTTTTACTATCTTTTTACTTTTGTAAAACGTTTGTGGGTATCGTTGTTGTAAGCCCTCACGAGCAGAAAATGAACAAAAGGGCAAAATTGTAATTTTACACGTCGGGACCCGTAATCATTTGGCATCGTGACCGCTAACGTGCACCCGGACATGTGTCAAAATCTGAGTAGTCTGATAACATGCACACTTGCTAACGTGCACCGTGACCGTGTCATCATCACATGGTGCCGACAATCGCCATCGCCACGTGTCGTCCACGTGGCATCCACATCAGTCACATGCCGAGTCAGCTTGCCATGTGTCAGTCACGTCATCATCAGCCAATCATCTTATGCCACGTGTCATCATCACATGCTGCCAACAATCCTCATCGCCACGTCAGCACAATTATTGTGTAATCATTCAGCTGCCGGCGCCGCCTGCCACATGTCGCATGATCCGGAATTCTCACCGTAAATCACAAAGCGTCGCGACGTGCAAGGTTTTGCGCTTCGCGACGCGCATGGCATATTGGTGCCTATAAATTCAGCTCGATTTCAGAATTCAAATCATGCCTTCCTTAGGTTTCTTTAAGGGATTTAAGATTGCATCTTAATTGTTTAAGTTTTTTTGTAATTTAAATTAAGCATTTTTACTTTTAGTATTTTTAATTATGCACTTTTACTTTCAGTAATTAATTTTATTTTATGTACTTTTTTTTTTTGTTCAGTAGTTAAATTACTGTTGGGGAAGGGTGAAGCTTTTTACTATTATAATTAGATTAATATCTCTTAATTATATATGTAAACTATTTAAAACCTGACTTAACGAGGATACCGCCATATTGGTCGGTTGGTAATTAATTATAAATTGGTTTTAACCTGACTAAGCATGAATACAGCCTGGTTGGTCGGTTGGTAATTAATTATTAATTTGACTTAATCAGGATACCGCTTATTTGGCTGGTTGGTAATTATCACACAGATTTATATAATAAGGGAGATTTCTAAATTAGAAATAGTAAAGGTAGATTAATCTCACTTTAATTATAATATGGAAATTATAATTTAATAATATGGATTAAAAGTTGATATCGCCTTAATGACTGGTTTTAATTATGTAACATAATGTGACACCGCTTATAGGATGGTTTTTAGGTGACAGATGATTACCGCCTATATGGCTGGTTTATGGATAAATAATAACACCGCCTTTATGGTTGGTTCTGTTGGGAAGCGGTCGCTAGTGCGCAGTGGAAAATTAAAAAATATGATGTCGCTATCCCTTTGCCCAAGACCCATTTATTTTGATTATTCTACAAGCCTAAGCATGTTACTATATATTCTAAGCATAAAAACTCATAAAACATGCAAAGAACATAAACTTAAACATGCTAACTATCATAAGAACTCTAATTAAAAATAATGAAAGAAAAAGACTTACTTGAACCGAAGACTCCTCCAGTCCTCCCTCCAATCTACAAGCTTTTCTCGAACTTAGCAAGCTCTTCCACGTTCCAAAGAGCCAACCAAGTGTTGGAAAATTATGAACCATAGTGTCACTATTTGTACAGATCATGGTGTTGTTGTACAAATTAACTATGTGACAAAGGAGATTGCACTCTTATCATTTGTGATTAGATCACCTAGATGTATAAATGATATGAGGTCCCTATGATTTGTTCCTGGACTGAGAATGATATGAGACAGTATCAGTCCACGAAGGATAAATCATTAAATATCCCTAGTCAGAGTATTATCGAGATTGGACATCGATAGATACGTAAAAGACTAGTATTACACTTGTGCACGTTGTGAGGGCACAACGACATAGTTCTCGTATATTTGGGTATAGGATACTCATGCAAGTGTGATAGGAGGTTGTTTTTTACCGATGGTACGGGAAACAGCTTCGCTCTGGATAGACCCCCTTGGAATTCCATTGGTAGTATGACTATGTGTCTATGGAAGTCCGAAATCAGGGTAGGTGTATTTGGTCTTAACCTGAGACTTGCACCGCTAATACTTACGACAATCAATATACTTTGCTTGCGGTCGTCCAGGGCTTTAACAGGTTCTGTGTACGCCAATGCTGGGTATATTGAGAATCGTAGTGTATTGGGTGTGATGTTAAGACGGAAGTATCACTCCAGTCATATGGAGATGATGGTCACATAGGATACGGAACTCGTTCTCTTAAATGCTCGAGCTATCGGGATATTATGACTAGGTCATGTATATCCGATTATAGAGACTAGTTGTCAGACATCCGATATGTGCTTCGTACGGGGTAGACACAATTCCAGCCCCAGGCCTAGCACGTGGACATCCGATACTGGATCGACATACACAATATTACGTATACTACGCCTGATATAGATCACATATTCCTATAAGGATATTTCTGGTGAATTGGGTAGACATGGCGCTTTGCTAGAAGCCAACCTTGTCTTGTAAATTGGTACAAACATAGTACTAGGTACTTACGTGTTCGGATAGTCTGACGACCGTATTTACTGCCAACATATCCGGGGATCTCATGGGTCGCTTCCTGAAGATTCACCGATTATGTATGACTCGCACTTTATTAATCTGAGATTAATTAGATGAGAGAGAAAAATTAATCTGGGATTAATTACGGAGATATTTTATCTGGGATAAAATATCAATTAAAAGAGAGAGAACGATTAATTTGGAATTAATCGATAAAATAATATATTCGATATATTATGCGAAATTGGATTTCGACGCGGAATTGAAATTAGATTTTAATTCGGGCGAACGAGTTAATTTAGAATTAATTCGTTAGCGACATGAATAGTGATTTCGCTAGGCATGATCATTTAATTACGTCGCAACGAAAAATTCGTTAATTAGGAATTAGCGAACCCGAGCCCGAGAATATTTGCGAGCGCATTGCATTTCGAATTCGAGTGCGGCACGCAAGTCACATCAAGCGTCAAATCGCTAGTCACATCAAGCGTCAAATCACATGTCACTTTGAGTGATATGACAATTTGATTCATTGATGTAGTAGTTGGAAAGCATTTAATTAATTGCTTTTGCTTTTGACTTTTGCTTTTTGATTTTTTGAAATTTGTAAAGGGTTTTGGTATTTGTTTTTTGTTTTTGGAAAAACAAATATATTAAACACCTTTTACATTTTCTTTCTCTCTCTCTCCCAATCGGTTTCTAGGAAACCTTTCTTCCCTCCACTTTTCTCTTGGCTTTGAGCCGTTTCTCCTTCTTCATTTTCTGGTTTTTGCCGAGAAGCAGTGAGAAGAAGATGAGTATTTTGTTGCAAAATACAAAGTGCTAGCACACACTTGAGTCTTCCTAAGGTGATAGGGCATCGTTTTCGTGAGCATGGAATCGTTTTTGAAGCTTGGATCTTGGAGATTCAATGAAGTCTTCCATGGCCGATGGAGGAGCTAAATGAGCCACAACCGAGCATTCCACTGCAAGGAGGAGCCACTGCCGTGACCTTTGAAGGAGCTTGAAGGCTTGGGTTCTTCGCGTTGCAAGATCCATTCATTGTGAGTATGTTTCCGCCATTCTCCTTTGTGTATTCACATACGTCTTTGTGCTTGATTTCATTCTTGGGACCTAATTAGAAACCAACAATGGTATCTTGAGCTTATATCAAGCATGGAATTTTTAGGGTTTAAAATTGGGCAAAATCAATTTGAGCATGATTTGGTTGAATTGTTTGATTGAGTATGCTTGAATAAGGTTGAATTGAAGTTGTGCATGATCAATTTCAAGAAAATTGGTTTAGAATAATTTTCCCTAATTATGGAGGCTTGGCCGAAAATGTAGAACCCTAAATGTCTTGGTAATTTTTTGTTTTTTGATAATTGGATGACTTAAAACAATTGGATAATGTTGATTTGAGGTTTAATTGGATTGAATTTTGAATTAGACAATTTTCCCCCAAATTAAAGTCTTGGCCGAAACTTGTTGAATTTTGAAATTCATGGTGTTTTTTATTTTGATTCATTGGATGATTTGAATTGATTTGGGAAATGATGATTGTGGATTCAATTGGATTGAAACCGAATCGGATTGAAAAACCCCTAATTTCCGAGAAGGATTGAAGCATGAAAATGGGTTTGATTTTGATTAAATTGTGTTGGACACTATTTGATGTTAAAGTGCATGATTAATTAGCTAATTGATTTTTAGAAATGTTAATTGGGTGATTAATTGTGTATTACACTTAGGTTTAATTAATTGTGGAATTTTATAAGTTAATTAATGGGTTAAAATTGGATTTGGGCCTTAAAGGTTGTAATTGGGCTTTTGGGCTTGGTTGTACCAAGTTAGGTTTAGGCCAATTTGGTTGGATCCAATTAGGCCCAAAACCGCATCCATAAAGTCCAATTATGACTTAATGGACCTTAATTATTTAATTGGGCCTAATGGGCCAAAATTGATTTATGGGCTTATGGGGTAACTCCCGGATTGGATTTTGGTTATTCGGTTTGACCCAAGTTGACCAAAAGTCCACGCCTCAAGAAATTAATTAAAAGCCCATTGGACTTTAATTAAATAAACATTGGATGTTAATAGGGCTTTGAGACCCGTAATGATTGAATTTGGAATTCAAGTCGTAAAGGTTCGTTAATAAATTGTAATATTTAATTTGGAATTAAATAGTGAATTAGTATTAAATACAAATTGAATTGGATTTAACTTTGTAGTTTAATTTAATTCAATTCGTACTTTGAGTACTTATTCGCAAAACGAGTTTGACTCGGGCAAAATCAAATCTTGTTTGAACATTGGATGATCACTAATTATCAGATTAATTAATTGGATTAGATTGATTGATAACATGCTTGTGTGAATACATGGTTGCGATGCATGAATAATGTATATCGGATGGATATTAGATGGGTGGGGCAATTTTAGAAATTGTTGTAATAAATTTGATTTATTAATTGGACCTGCGTGTCCAGCCTTATCACCTCCATACTCATTGTATTATCTTCTCACCTATTCCCCTCAATGTAAATGAGGTTTCTTTAGAAGTGTAGTGTAACGGGTATAAGTAAATACTCGTGCTAGCAGGAGAGAGAAAGGGAGAGATTTGATCTAGGATCAATGTGTAAAGTATCCATCCGCATATCATTATTATTTTATCATATGCGCTTTATTATGTGTTTAGAATGCATGTTTAAGAGTCTATGATGATGATACCTTAACAAAGATAATAAATTGGTTGCCAATTTGCACGCGAAAAACCCTCGCTAAATATTAAGAATTTTCCTTCCATTGAGTGATTCTTACTCAAGATCCGAGACTGGCATTGGCTTGTTGGCCAAAGTCAAGGCCTTTGTCCGTCGAGGATGTGTTTGAATCACGAAGGCTTTGTTCCATATCAGTGTCTTGTCCAAGTTGTGGTTTGTTGGCCAAAGTAAGACCACTTCTTTTCCATCGACATTGATTACGAGGCTTTCCATGGTCAATTCGCGCTTAACTGGGATCACTAAGTTTGTTGTGCCAAAGCCAAGGCTTAGTTGATTCAGAGGAAAAAGGTTAGGTAATATATTGGATATATTGGCATATATAAGATATATGTTTCGGACTTGGATGTCCCCCTACCGGATCTAGGAATTGGATTGGATCCAATCGATCTTAGAGATCTACCTAGTTAATTATCATACAATTTGTTGGCCAAAGTCAAGATTGTGTGATATTTAACGGGATCCTAGCCCACTAGGAAACACGGTTTCCCAAGTACTCGACAGAGGGTTAGAGGCTCGCCGAAAAATAGTGGGAGGCGAGTATTAAATTTACAATATTCATTTAGTAACTTGCCATACGCGCTCAATCACAAATTATTTCGTCATTAAATTAAATGTTAGTTGGACTAATATTTAAATTGTTGTTTTAATAAACAGTTGGACTGTATTATAGTTGATTATATAATTGGATTATAGTAATCAATATATTTGAATTAATTAATTTCAATTAATAGTTGATTTTATAGTTGGACTATAGTAATCAATATAATTGAGAATTTAAATTTTATTTGATTGTATAGTTGGACTATAATAATCATTATAATATATAGTACCACAATCGTTGATTAAATAGTTGGACTATTAGAATCAAGATATAATGAAAGATTAGTGTTTAAAATAATCCTGGGTGAAAATGTATTTAAACAACTCTAATTTTCAAATTGGGAATAATTTCAGGATGGTCCTGGAAACTAATAAGTTACTTTAAAAATGTTCACAACTAGTATTAAAATTGGATTTTAGATACTTAGTGTGGTACATAAATATGTACTGATGTTCAGAATCTGCTATGAGCAGGATACTGACTTCTATTGAGATTAATCTGCGAATTGAAAACGGGACGAAAGTCGCTGTTTTACCGTAGATACCTAAGTTTAGGAACTACCCTTTGGGTATGTACATAAATTAGGAAACTGTTATAATGTAACTAGTTTGACTAGAAACATTATCTCTATATCAGTGTATAATCCGTTGCGGATATACCTTATATTCTAGAACACTAAAGTGTTTTATTATATAAAGATGATATTGAGATAAACACATTAGATGTGAACAACAGAATTTATATTTAGAATTAATAAATCTCACACGTATAACATGATAAACAAATAGCTCAAACTGATTTGATCAGATTGAAACTTGAATGTGGCATTGTTTTCTAGGACACAATTAAACAAGACTCGTATATCCACACTTTCGAAGAGTGGGTACTAGGACTAATTTGATTCTATTCAAATAAAGTCTATGAATCTAGTTTATTGGGCAAAGTGCCTAAAACACCTTTACTTGGTAAAAGTGTAAATGCCATCGATCTGTTAGCCCTAGTTCATAGTGAAGCAAGTGGGCCCATGTCTAGCTAGGCTAGATGTGGATATGAATATTTCGTGACCTTTACGGATGGGGCATCGCGTATTGATGAGTGGTATTTATATCACTTATTCCCACTCATTTGACCTAATATTTTGTATAGTTTCTTGAGTTTTGTGAACGTTTTGATATGTTTTGTGTTATTTTGTAGATAAATAAAGTTTGGAAAGCATTGGAGGCAATTTGGGGCAAAAACGGACAAAAATGCGTCAACATGGATATTTTGGTCTTAAGCGCGTCGCGACGCCAAGCGTTCAGCGTCGCGATGTCTAAAATGCGCCGAACAGTGCTAACGTGCGCCGGGTCCACAAATCAGAATCTGAGAAAAGTTTGACTTTGCTAAAATGCGCCGTGACACGTGTCACCATCACAGCCGATCTGCTAACATGCGCTGTGCCACGTGTCAGCATCCTACGGTGCCGACAGTCATCATCGCCACGTGTGCCACGTGTCAGCCTACGTGTCTCCATGTCATCAGCCACGTCAGCAAGTCAACAAGTCAAAATTGCCACATGTCGTGCCACATCATCATCAGCCAATCAGGAAGTGACACGTGTCGCAATTCTATGGTGCTGACAGTCTCTTTCCCACGTG
The DNA here is from genome assembly GCA_019454045.1 of Zanthoxylum bungeanum. Taxonomy (NCBI): domain Eukaryota; kingdom Viridiplantae; phylum Streptophyta; class Magnoliopsida; order Sapindales; family Rutaceae; genus Zanthoxylum; species Zanthoxylum bungeanum. The sequence continues at coordinate 28,125 of SKCR01037338.1, read as the reverse complement.
TTGCCATATCGTCGCCACGTCACCGCCACGTCAGCGCCAATAATTGAGTATCTAATCCTTATCTGGAATGTGGCGGATAAGAATCTCAGCTACCAATCAGAAGCCGCCATGTGTCACAATATTTGAAGCCCAACCACTATGCCACGTGTCACCTTATCAGCTTATCCAGAATCTTCAAACCGGCGAACCAGAGCGTGCCACGTCGACAAATCTGGCGTTGCGACGCTGAGGACCTGGCGTCGCGACGCTGGATCCTACCGAGGCCTATAAATTGAGCTCGAGATTTCAGAATTCAGTGCACCTTCCTCTCTATTAAATTCTTTCTAAAGAGAGTTTCTCTCTCTAGTTTCTTTAGTTTTTAGTTTTTTTTTTTATTTTTAGTTTTTAGTTTTGTAAATAATTTTAATTACGTTTTGTAATAATAGTAATTTAATTTTTACTTTTTACTTTTTATAGTTTTTACTATTTACCATGAGGAAGTAACTTCCCCAGCTAGGGTGAAAGGTAATTGTTTTACTGTTACTATTTAGATTAATCTCCCTTAAAAATAATATATTCACTATTTAAAATATTGACTTAAAAAGGATACCGCCAGATTGGTCGTTGGTAATTCATTTTAATCTGGTTTAAACCTGACTAATAAAGGATACCGCCAGATTGGTCGGTTGGTAATTTAATTTTGGTTCCGCCTTTATGGCTGGTTGGACTTAATTTGACTTAATCAGGTTTCCGCCTATATGGCTGGTTGGAGAAAGAATCACAAGTTTACATATTATTTTATGGGAGATATCTAAATTAGTAGTAGTAAAAGTAATTCCTTTTACCTTAGCATTTTATTTTATTTTACTTTTCAGTTTTACTTTATGTCTTTTACTTTTCAGTATTTTTACTTTATGTCTTTTACTTTTAAGTTGTTACTAGCCCTAGTTATGTGTTAGTTATTTGGGGTTGTGATGAATTCTAATATCACCGGTTTATAAGGGGTTATTTTATAGTTTGGGTAATTTAAAGGTTTACTTATTAAGTCTTAAGCTTAATGCTTCTTGTTGTCTGATCACCAATAAGATTGATGTGGTAAATCTAAAATGAACTAGACATAGGGATTTTAGGTTTCAGCCTTAGACTTAATAGCCCACGATCTTCCTTGAGGATAGATAATCCTTTAATAGATTTCCTTACAGGATAGGAATATACCTGTCGGGCGGGGGTAGCCATAATTGGAACTTAAACTTAATGAATCCAGATAATTTGGTTGACATAGACATATGATTCAATTGGGTTAAATTGGGTATTTGCGTCTGACCATCGACATAGGCTTTTGCATAATTTTGTGTTCCAGGTTAGTAAACTGATTATTACACAAACATAAAATAACCACTTTATCTTTTAAATGATATTAGAATGATTCACGACCATAGATCTTTGTGTCTTTTGTTATTTTCCTTAGTATTTTCTTTTGTGTCTTTTTATTTATTTATTTTGTAAAACCACATTCAACCAATCAAACAATCATTCTCTTCTCCATTTAATTAGATATTTGTAAATAAATAGATTCAACAATTAATAACAACAGTAGGAATTAAGTCCTCGTGGGATCGATATTTTTATACTACTTGAACGATATGTGCGCTTGCGTTATACGTGTGTGTTTACGCCGTCAAGTTTTTGGCGCCGTTGCCGGGGACTTATATTTCTTGAGTTGTTAATTTTGAAGCTATCTAATTACTTGTATCTATTTTTATCTATCTTTATCTGTAATTTTTATTTCTTTATTGTATTTTCAGGTGATTGAAAAATGGAACACTACTGGGATATTGAAAGATTACGAGCTTTACAAGAAGATACACCCCACATCTAGGAGCAACAGTCCGGTTTTCTGAGGCCTGTTGTCCAGCACAATGATTATCACTGGATGCCAGAACCAAGCAATACCACATTGGTCAACAGAACGAGATGGGGAGATGTATGATATGTGATGGTAACCACCCGAGCGATCAATGTATATACCGTTTAGGGTGGCAGAGCTATCAAGATCCTTCATGGTATGACGAGCCATCACATTTCACAGAACCACGTTTTTCATCTTACCCACCATCTACCTATGATTTCCATCAACAATCAGAACCATCAAAGATTCACATGCTCAAAGATTGGCTCGTAGAACGGGAAGCTCAATTAGATGCACAAATTCAGAGACAATCAGAAATCCTTCAAATGATGACAGATCAAATGAGACAATTCACAGAAAACCAGGACTACATACCTCAAGAACTAGTTTCGGATGACACTGATGAAGCCTTCAAATACCAATCATTTCACAATGACACTTCAACAGAGGAGGAGGCTGAACAGTATCAACAACCAGAGGTATCAGTTCAGGAACCCGAACCGGTAAAGTCTCAATTTGACTTTTATTATTCAGATTCTGACGAGGATGAAGCTGATCTATTTGTACCAACTGCACCAACAACGGAGGATCAAACTTTCAATCCTCAAAATGAAGATCTTGGAGCATGCTTTACCATGATGTTTGAAGAAGATCTATCTGAACCATTCATTCCAGTCGTATCAGAGGATGAAGACATAATGTCAGAAACATCATTACATCCTCATGTGGAGCAAGAAGCAGAGCAAATGGAGGAGCAAATGTCTGACCTTAATAAAGATCCAGAGCATTCAGGAGAAACATCGCTGTTTTGGGGAGTACAAATCAAGAACATCACCCAGAAGCTTGACAGAATGGAACTTCCATTCCAGTCAAGCACCATATGAGACCTCCTGATTTTCTTTATTTCTTTGCAGGAATCACTGGAACAACAAGGAGCAAAAAGGTGGCACGAGCACTGAATGAGACAAAACTCTTTTTGCAACCTTACCGATGGAAGAGACCCTTCAAAAGCAACGCTCATGGGATTGTTTTTGATCGGACATCTAAAATGACATTGAAACCTCCTTAACAGATGAATTTCAGTCATGTCTGAACGATTGGTAGAAATGATTAACTGTGCTGATGCTTTTATCGCTTTGCCAGGTGGCTTGGGTACATTGGAGGAAATATTTATATTATTATCTTGGGCGAACCTGAACATACACCAGAAACCGCTTGGATTGCTCAACGTTGATGGATTTTATGATTTTCTTGTGTGTTTTCTTGATGATACTCGGAGAAATGGGTTCGTGTCAAAAACTATGAAAGAACTCCTCTTCACTGCCAGAACTGCTCCGGATCTAATAGACCAACTCATAGCCTATGAACCACAAGTTGACCCTATCCTTTCAAAGATAAATTGGTCCGAGGACGATCGTGGTAAGAGGCGTCGAATTAATCTGGATCTTAACCTTTAATTTCCTGTAGATTTTCAGCTAACCAGGTACGACCTTCTTAACTCTCCTATTACTGTTTAAGACATTGGGGACAATGTCTCATTTAGGTTTGGGGGAGGAAATTAGTTGATTAGTACCTTGTTTTTAGTTTGTATGTTGTTTTTATTTTTAGTCCAAAATTTTTCGAAAAATACAAAAAAAATTGAAATTTTTTCAAAAATTACAAAAATATTTTGTGTTTTTGTGTTTTTATTTTGATTAAAAAAGTGAAATTGGTAAAAGATAGCTGAGTAAGGAGTTTCCATTCCTGAGACGTATCTCAAGCCTATTTTCGAAACAAGTTAATTTTTGTTTATTTCATTTTGAATTATTTAATTTGTGAATTCTCCTTAAAACAGACTAAAATGGATCTTCATATGCTCAGTTGACAGATATTATCAACATATATAGTAACATATGGACATGAGCTAAAATTGAAAAGTTTGTAATATTCAGTGCCCTAGTTTAATTGGAGGAAGCATCTCAAAAAGCAATGGAGTAAAAAAAAAAAAAAAAAATCTGAGATCCGAGTTATTAAGTCTGTAAGGGTGTTTTAACACCTGGTGCCCTAAAGCCAACTGGTTTGGGAGTTACTGACCTAAAGCTCGTTACATGGATCGAAGATGCTGCAAAAATATATATATTTGAAGTCTGAGTAATTAAGTCCGTAGGGGTGTCTTAACACCTGGTGCCCTAAAACCAACTGGTTTGGGAGTCACCGACCCAACGCTCGTAACATAGATGGAAGATATTGTATATAAATAAAAAATAGAGAAAATCAAAGAAAAAATCAGAAAAATGAGAAAAATTATTGCATAGCTACAAAAAGGTGTGAAATCTGATAGAACTTTAGGACAAAAATATTACTCTCTTATCAACTGGACTTATGACTGTTGTGGGCAAAAGAGTTGATTAATATTTTGTAGGCTGTGTATATGAAGAATGGTAAAAATAATCGGAGAATTTATTTATTCGGTAATTTAGAATAAAACAAAACAACTAGTAACTTGGAGTAGAAGTTTCACCTGATTAGTCACTAACATCTTTATTCTCTTTCTCTTGTTTTTTTTTGCTTTTGTGTTGCATTAGTTTTAATACCTGTTTACTTTTGTAAAATGTTTATGGGTTTCATTGCTGTAAGCCCTCACGAGACTACAACTCGTCCACTAGGGACACCTAGGGGTTTAAAGGCTTGTTGCATACGCTAAATGCAACCGTGATCCCTACGAAAGTGGCTTAGTTAATTTTATTTTCATGTTATTTTATTTTATGTTTTGCTCGAGGACTAGCAAAATGTTAGGTTTGGGGGTGTGATGAGTGGTATTTATATCACTTATTCCCACTCATTTGACCTAATATTTTGTATAGTTTCTTGAGTTATTGAACGTTTTGATATGTTTTGTGTTATTTTGTAGATAAATAAAGTTTGGAAAGCATTGGAGGCAATTTGGGGCAAAAACGGACAAAAATGCGTCAACATGGATATTTTGGTCTTAAGCGCATCGCGACGCCAAGCGTTCAGCGTCGCGACGTCTAAAATGCGCCGAACAGTGCTAACGTGCGCCGGGTCCACAAATCAGAATCTGAGAAAAGTTTGACTTTGCTAAAATGCACCGAGACACGTGTCACCATCACAGCCGATCTGCTAACATGCGCCGTGCCACGTGTCAGCATCCTACGGTGCCGACAGTCATCATCGCCACGTGTGCCACGTATCAGCCTACGTGTCTACATGTCATCAGCCACGTCAGCAAGTCAACAAGTCAAAATTTCCACGTGTCGTGCCACATCTTCATCAGCCAATCAGGAAGTGACACGTGTCGCAATTCTATGGTGCCGACAGTCTCTTTCCCATGTGTCGCCACATCGTCGCCACGTCAGCATCAATAATTGAGTATCTAATCCTTATCTGACACGTGGCGGATAAGAATCTCAGCGACCAATCAGAAGCCGCACGTGTCACAATATTTGAAGCCCAACACTATGCCACGTGTCACCTTATCAGCTTATCCAGAATCTTCAAACGGCGAACCAGAGCGTGCCACGTCGACAAATCTGGCGTTGCGACGCTGAGGACCTGGCGTCGCGACGCTGGATCCTACCGAGGCCTATAAATTGAGCTCGAGATTTCAGAAATCAGTGCACATTCCTCTCTCTTAAATTCTTTCTAAAGAGAGAGTTTCTCTCTCTAGTTTCTTTAGTTTTTAGTTTTTTTTTATTTTTAGTTTTTAATTTTGTAAATAATTTTAATTACGTTTTGTAATAACAGTAATTTAATTTTTACTTTTTACTTTTTACAGTTTTTACTATTAACCATGAGGAAGTAACTTCCCCAGCTAGGGTGAAAGGTAATTATTTTATTGTTACTATTTAGATTAATCTCTCTTAAAAATAATATATTCACTATTTAAAATATTGACTTAAAAAGAGATACGCCAGATTGGTCGGTTGGTAATTCATTTTAATCTGGTTTAAACCTGACTAATAAAGGATACCGCCAGATTGGTCGGTTGGTAATTTAATTTTGGTTCCGCCTTTATGGCTGGTTGGACTTAATTTGACTTAATCAGGTTACCGCCTATATGGCTGGTTGGAGAAAGAATCACAAGTTTATATATTAATTTATGGGAGATATCTAAATTAGTAGTAGTAAAAGTAATTCCTTTTACCTTAGCATTTTATTTTATTTTACTTTTCAGTTTTACTTTATGTCTTTTACTTTTCAGTATTTTTACTTTATGTCTTTTACTTTTAAGTTGTTACTAGCCCTAGTTATGTGTTAGTTATCTGGGGTTGTGATGAATTCTAATATCACCGGTTTATAAGGGGTTATTTTATAGTTTGGGTAATTTAAAGGTTTACTTATTAAGTCTTAAGCTTAATGCTTCTTGTTGTCTGATCACCAATAAGATTGATGTGGTAAATCTAAAATGAACTAGATATAGGGATTTTAGGTTTCAGCCTATAGACTTAATAGCCCACGATCTTCCTTGAGGATAGATAACCCTTTAATAGATTTCCTTACAGGATAGGAATATACCTGTCGGGCGGGGGGAGCCATAATTGGAACTTAAACTTAATGAATCCAGATAATTTGGTTGACATAGACATATGGTTCAATTGGGTTAAACTGGGTATTTGCGTCTGACCATCGACATAGGCTTTTGCATAATTTTGTGTTCCAGGTTAGTAAACTGATTTATTACACAAACATAAAATAACCACTTTATCTTTTAAATGATATTAGAATGATTCACGACCCTAGATCTTTGTGTCTTTTGTTATTTTCCTTAGTATTTTCTTTTGTCTTTTTATTTATTTATTTTGTAAAACCACATTCAACCAATCAAACAATCATTCTCTTCTCTATTTAATTAGATATTTGTAAATAAATAGATTCAACAATTAATAACAACAGTAGGAATTAAGTCCTCGTGGCATCGATATTTTTATACTACTTGAACGATACGTGCGCTTGCGTTATACGTGTGTGTTTACGCCGGTCAAGTTTTTGGCGCCGTTGCCGGGGACTTATATTTCTTGAGTTGTTAATTTTGAAGCTATCTAATTTAATTGTATCTAATTTTCTTTATCTTTATCTGTAATTTTTATTTCTTTATTGTATTTCAGGTGATTGAAAAATGGAACACTACTGGGAGATTGAAAGATTAACTTTACAAGAAGATACACCCCACATCTGGGAGCAACAGTCCGGTTTTTAAGGCCTGTTGTCCAGCCCAATGATTATCACTGGATGCCAGAACTAAGCAATACCACATTTGCTCAACAGAACGAGATGGGGAGATGTATGATAGGTGATGGTAACCACCCGAGCGATCAATGTATATACCGTTTAGGGTGGCAGAGCTATCAAGATCCTTCATGGTATGACGACCATCACATTTCATAGAACCACGTTTTTCATCTTACCCACCATCTACCTATGATTTCCATCAACAATCAGAACCATCAAAGATTCACATGCTCAAAATTGGCTCGTAGAACGGGAAGCTCAATTAGATGCACAAATTCAGAGACAATCAGAAATCCTTCAAATGATGACAGATCAAATGAGACAATTCACAGAAAACCAGGACTACATACCTCAAGAACCAGTTTCAGATGACACTGATGAAGCCTTCAATACCAATCATTTCACAATGACACTTCAACAGAGGAGGAGGCTGAGCAGTATCAACAACCAGAGGTATCAGTTCAGGAACCCGAACCGGCAAAGTCTCAATTTGACTTTTATTATTCAGATTCTGACGAGGATGAAGCTGATCTATTTGTACCAACTGCACCAACAACGGAGGATCAAACTTTCAATCCTCAAAATGAAGATCTTGGAGCATGCTTTACCATGATGTTTGAAGAAGATCTATCTGAACCATCCATTCCAGTCGTATCAGAGGATGAAGACCTAATGTCAGAAACATCATTACATCCTTAGGTGGAGCAAGAAGCAGAGCAAATGGAGGAGCAAATGTCTGACCTTAATAAAGATCCAGAGCATTCAGGAGAAACATCGCTGTTTTGGGGAGTACAAATCAAGAACATCACCCAGAAGCTTGACAGAATGGAACTTCCATTCCAAGTCAAGCACCATATGAGACCTCATAATTTTCTTTATTTCTTTGCAGGAATCACTGGAACAACAAGGAGCAAAAAGGTGGCACGAGCACTGAATGAGACAAAACTCTTTTTGCCACCTTACCGTTGGAAGAGACCCTTCAAAAGCAACGCTCACGGGATTGTTTTTGATCGGACATCTAAAACGACATTGAAACCACCTTTACAGATGAATTTCAGTCACGTCTGGCTGAAGACGAAAAATTTAGCGCTAGCAGGGAGGCAACCCATGCAATTTGTTGTAATTTCTGTTTTATATTTTGTATACATGTTGTAGAATTTCTTTTTAATTTTGTGTGTTATTTTTGTAGGGAAAAGCACAAACGGAACATTTTTAGACAGAAGGAATAGTGTTTGGCAAAAATGAAAGCTAATTCATTAGCGATGGTTGAATAATGAATGGATTCTTGAAACGCATCCTAATGGATTTATATACCAAACGAGTAGCGTATTGCGTACACAATTCCATTGTCTTAATTATTGCTTTGATTCGCTTTTCTATTGTAATTATCTTTATTTTCGTAGACAGGATCCAGACTTTTTGACCTTTCACGATTTCTTTTGTTGTTTAGCTAACAATCGTCCTCTGGAAGATATTAGTGCTATTATTACTCACCCTTTTTCAGGTACTATAAATTCAGCCCGTCATTACACTTTTGAAGGCATCCTGATTTGAAAAAAAGAAATACATAAAAAATGGAAGCCACTTCAAGAAGACGAGTTGAAAACATCTGTGTGTTTTCCGGTACTAGTGTTGGTACTAAACCACAATACGTAGAAGTAGCACAGGAATTGGGTCGAGTCTTAGCAGCAAGGAATATGCACTTAATATATGGCGGAGGCAATCTCGGACTTATAGGGATCGTTTCAAAGGCTGTACAGGAAGGAGGCAGTAACGTTTTGGGAATCATCCCAAAACCCTTGGCAGAGGCAAATATTATTGGATCATCAAACGGAGAGGAACTGATCGTGCCAGGTATGTCTGAACGATTGGTAGAAATGATTAACCGTGCTGATTCTTTTATCGCTTTGCCAGGTGGCTTGGGCACATTGGAGGAAATATTTATATTATTATCTTGGGCGAACCTGAACATACACCAGAAACCGCTTGGATTGCTCAACGTTGATGGATTTTATGATTTTCTTTGTGTGTTTCTTGATGATGCTCGGAGAAATGGGTTCGTGTCAAAACCTATGAAAGAACTCCTCTTCACTGCCAGAACTGCTCCGGATCTAATAGACCAACTCATAGCCTATGAACCACAAGTTGACCCTATCCTTTCAAAGATAAATTGGTCCGAGGACGATCGTGGTAAGAGGCGTCGAATTAATCTGGATCTTAACCTTTAATTTCCTGTAGATTTTCAGCTAACCAGGTACGACCTTCTTAACTCTCCTATTACAGTTTAAGACATTGGGGACAATGTCTCATTTAGGTTTGGGGAAGGAAATTAGTGATTAGTACCTTGTTTTTAGTTTGTATGTTGTTTTTATTTTTAGTCCAAAATTTTTCGAAAAATACAAAAAAATTGAAATTTTTTCAAAAATTACAAAAATATTTTGTGTTTTTGTGTTTTTATTTTGATTAAAAAAGTGAAATTGGTAAGAGATAGCTGAGTAAGGAGTTTCCATTCCTGAGACGTATCTCAAGCCTATTTTCGAAACAAGTTAATTTTTGTTTATTTCATTTTGAATTATTTAATTTGTGAATTCTCCTTAAAACGGACTAAAATGGATCTTCATATGCTCAGTTGACAGATATTATCAACATATATAGTAACATACGGACATGAGCTAAAATTGAAAAGTTTGTAATTTTCAATGCTCTAGTTTAATTGGAGGAAGCATCTCAAAAAGCAATGGAGTAAAAAAAAAAAAAAATCTGAGAACGAGTTATTAAGTCTGTAAGGGTGTTTTAACACCTGGTGCCCTAAAGCCAACAGGTTTGGGAGTCACTGACCCAAAGCTCGTTACATGGATCGAAGATGCTGCAAAAATATATATATTTGAAGTCTGAGTAATTAAGTCCGTAGGGGTGTCTTAACACCTGGTGCACTAAAACCAACTGGTTTGGGAGTCACCGACCCAACACTTATTATACAGATGGAAGATATTGTATATAAATAAAAAATAGAGAAAAATCAAAGAAAAAATCAGAAAAATGAGAAAAATTATTCCATTGCTACAAAAAGGTGTGAAATCTGATAGAACTTTAGGACAAAAATATTACTCTATTATCAACTAGACTTATGACTGTTGTGGGCAAAAATGAGTTGATAATATTTTGTTGGCTGTGTATATGAAGAATGGTAAAAATAATCGGAGAATACATATTCGGTAATTTAGAATAAAACAAAACAACTAATAACTTGGAGTAGAAGTTTCACCTGATTAGTCACTAACATCTTTATTCTCTTTTCGCTTATTTTTTGCTTTTGTGTGCATTAGTTTTAATACCTGTTTACTTTGTAAAATGTTTGTGGGTATCATTGCTCTAAGCCCTCACGAGACTACAACTCGTCCACTAGGGACACCTATGGGTTTAAAGGTGTTTCATACGCTAAATGCAACCGTGATCCCTACGAAAGTGGCTTGGTTAATTTTATTTTCAAGTTATTTTATTTTATGTTTTGCTCGAGGACTAGCAAAATGTTAGGTTTGGGGGTGTGATGAGTGGTATTTATATCACTTATTCCCACTCATTTGACCTAATATTTTGTATAGTTTCTTGAGTTTTGTGAACGTTTTGATATGTTTTGTGTTATTTTGTAGATAAATAAAGTTTGAAAAGCATTGGAGGCAATTTGGGGCAAAAACGGACAAAAATGCGTCAACATGGATATTTTGGTCTTAAGCGCATCGCGACGCCAAGCGTTCAGCGTCGCGACGTCTAAAATGCGCCGAACAGTGCTAACGTGCGCCAGGTCCACAAATCAGAATCTGAGAAAAGTTTGACTTTGCTTAAATGCGCTGTGACACGTGTCACCATCACAGCCGATCTGCTAACATGCGACGTGCCACGTGTCAGCATCCTACGGTGCCGACAGTCATCATCGCCACGTGTGCCACGTGTCAGCCTACGTGTCTCCATGTCATCAGCCACATCAGCAAGTCAACAAGTCAAAATTGCCACGTGTCGTGCCACATCATCATCAGCCAATCAGGAAGTGACACGTGTCGCAATTATATGGTGCCGACAGTCTCTTTCCCACGTGTCGCCACGTCGTCGCCATGTCACCGCCATGTCAGCATCAATAATTGAATATCTAATCCTTATCTGACACGTGGCTGATAAGAATCTCAGCGACCAATCAGAAGCCGCCACGTGTCACAATATTTGAATCCCAACTTATCAGCTTATCCAGAATCTTCAAACCGGCGAACCAGAGCGTGCCACGTCGACAAATCTGGCGTTGCGACGCTGAGGACCTGGCGTCGCGACGCTGGATCCTACCGAGGCCTATAAATTGAGCTCGAGATTTCAGAATTCAGTGCACCTTCCTCCCTCTTAAATTCTTTCTAAAGAGAGAGTTTCTCTCTCTAGTTTCTTTAGTTTTTAGTTTTTTTTATTTTTAGTTTTTAGTTTTTAGTTTTGTAAATAATTTTAATTACGTTTTGTAATAATAGTAATTTAATTTTTACTTTTTACAGTTTTTACTATTTACCATGAGGAGTAACTTCCTCAGTTAGGGTGAAAGGTAATTCTTTTACTGTTACTATTTAGATTAATCTCCCTTAAAAATAATATATTCACTATTTAAAATATTGACTTAAAAAGGATACCGCCAGATTGGTCGGTTGGTAATTCATTTTAATCTGGTTTAAACTTGACTAATAAAGGATACCGCCAGATTGTTCGGTTGGTAATTTAATTTTGGTTCCGCCTTTATGGCTGGTTGGAATTAATTTGACTTAAACGACTTTAATTTTCAAATTGGGAATAATTTCAGGATGGTCCTGGAAACTAATAAGTTACTTTATTTGATAAAATAACATATTAGGCCTAAGCCTGGAGTTAATCAAATAAGTGGAACATGATATTTGGAATATTCATGTAATGATAACTTTAGTGCTTAATCCATTATACTTGTCATATAGACTCTTTAATTTCTTTATCAGAACTAAGGATTAGATTCTTAAAGTATGATATTGAAATTGAAGGATCTTCATAAATCTATACTTAGATTTTAGAAGTAAATATTGCAATAATGCAAGTAGCGCAAGGCGCATTTTACTTCGATATTCCAAAAGGCCAAGGTTTGGCCAAAGGCTTCTGGAATGTGAAAATGGCAAAGGCAAAATCATCAAATTCTTCTGGGAAAATAAAAGGACATATCCCAAGAAGGAATTGAAGACGAGCAAGGCTCTGACTTCAAATATGTTTGTCATAAATATGTTCACAACTAGTATTAAAATTGGATTTTAGATACTTAGTGTGGTACATAAATATGTACTGATGTTCAGAATCTGCTATGAGCAGGATACTGACTTCTATTGAGATTAATCTGCGAATTGAAAACGGGACGAAAGTCGCTGTTTTAACCGTAGATACCTAAGTTTAGGAACTACCCTTTGGGTATGTACATAAATTAGGAAACTGTTATAATGTAACTAGTTTGACTAGAAACATTATCTCTATATCAGTGTATAATCCGTTGCGGATATACCTTTATATTCTAGAACACTAAAGTGTTTTATTATATAAAGATGATATTGAGATAAACACATTAGATGTGAACAATTGAATTTATATTTAGAATATAAATAAATCTCACACGTATAACATGACAAACAAATAGCTCAAACAGATTTGATCAGATTGAAACTTGAATGTGGCATTGTTTTCTAGGACACAATTAAACAAGACTCGTATATCCACACTTTCGAAGAGTGGGTACTAGGACTAATTTGATTCTATTCAAATAAAGTCTACGAATCTAGTTTATTGGGCAAAGTGCCTAAAACACCTTTACTTGGTAAAAGTGTAAATGCCATCGATCTGTTAGCCCTAGTTCATAGTGAAGCAAGTGGGCCCATGTCTAGCTAGGCTAGATGTGGATATGAATATTTCGTGACCTTTACGGATGAGGCATCGCGTATTGATGAGTGGTATTTATATCACTTATTCCCACTCATTTGACCTAATATTTTGTATAGTTTCTTGAGTTTTGTGAACGTTTTGATATGTTTTGTGTTATTTTGTAGATAAATAAAGTTTGGAAAGCATTGGAGGCAATTTGGGGCAAAAACGGACAAAAATGCGTCAACATGGATATTTTGGTCTTAAGCGCGTCGCAACGCCAAGCGTTCAGCGTCGCGACGTCTAAAATGCGCCGAACAGTGCTAACGTGCGCCGGGTCCACAAATCAGAATCTGAGAAAAGTTTGACTTTGCTAAAATGCGCCGTGACACATATCACCAACACAGCCGATCTGCTAACATGCGCTGTGCCACGTGTCAGCATCCTACGGTGCCGACAGTCATCATCACCACGTGTGCCACGTGTCAGCCTACGTGTCTCCATGTCATCAGCCACGTCAGCAAGTCAACAAGTCAAAATTACCACGTGTCGTGCCACATCATCATCAGCCAATCAGGAAGTGACACGTGTCGCAATTCTATGGTGCTGACAGTCTCTTTCCCACGTGTTGCCACGTCGTCGCCACGTCACCGCCACGTCAGCGCCAATAATTGAGTATCTAATACTTATCTGGAACGTGGCGGATAAAAATCTCAGCGACCAATCAGAAGCCGCCACGTGTCACAATATTTGAAGCCCAACCACTATGCCACGTGTCACCTTATCAGCTTATCCAGAATCTTCAAACCGGCGAACCAGAGCGTCCCACGTCGACAAATCTGGCGTTGCGACGCTGAGGACCTGGCGTCGCGACACTGGATCCTACCGAGGCCTATAAATTGAGCTCGAGATTTCAGAATTCAGTGCACCTTCCTCTCTATTAAATTCTTTCTAAAGAGAGTTTCTCTCTCTAGTTTCTTTAGTTTTTAGTTTTTTTTTATTTTTAGTTTTTAGTTTTGTAAATAATTTTAATTACGTTTTGTAATAATAGTAATTTAATTTTTACTTTTTACTTTTTATAGTTTTTACTATTTACCATGAGGAAGTAACTTCCCCAGCTAGGGTGAAAGGTAATTCTTTTACTGTTACTATTTAGATTAATCTCCCTTAAAAATAATATATTCACTATTTAAAATATTGACTTAAAAAGGATACCGCCGGATTGGTCGGTTGGTAATTCATTTTAATCTGGTTTAAACTTGACTAATAAAGGATACCGCCAGATTGTTCGGTTGGTAATTTAATTTTGGTTCCGCCTTTATGGCTGGTTAGAATTAATTTGACTTAATCAGGTTACCGCCTATATGGCTGGTTGGAGAAAGAATCACAAGTTTATATATTATTTTATGGGAGATATCTAAATTAGTAGTAGTAAATGTAATTCCTTTTACCTTAGCATTTTATTTTATTTTACTTTTCAGTTTTACTTTATGTCTTTTACTTTTCAGTATTTTTACTTTATGTCTTTTACTTTTAAGTTGTTACTAGCCCTAGTTATGTATTAGTTATCTGGGGTTGTGATGAATTCTAATATCACCGGTTTATAAGGGGTTATTTTATAGTTTGGGTAATTTAAAGGTTTACTTATTAAGTCTTAAGCTTAATGCTTCTTGTTGTCTGATCACCAATAAGATTGATGTGGTAAATCTAAAATGAACTATACATAGGGATTTTAGGTTTCAGCCTTAGACTTAATAGCCCACGATCTTCCTTGAGGATAGATAACCTTTAATAGATTTCCTTACAGGATAGGAATATACCTGTCGGGCGGGGGTAGCCATAATTGGAACTTAAACTTAATGAATCCAGATAATTTGGTTGACATAGACATATGGTTCAATTGGGTTAAACTGGGTATTTGCGTCTGACCATCGATATAGCCTTTTGCATAATTTAGTGTTTCAGGTTAGTAAATTGATTTATTACACAAACATAAAATAACCACTTTATCTTTTAAATGATATTAGAATGATTCACGACCCTAGATCTTGTGTCTTTTGTTATTTTCCTTAGTATTTTCTTTTGTCTTTTTATTTATTTATTTTGTAAAACCACATTCAACCAATCAAACAATCATTCTCTTCTCCATTTAATTAGATATTTGTAAATAAATAGATTCAACAATTAATAACAACAGTAGGAATTAAGTCCTCGTGGGATCGATATTTTTATACTACTTGAACGATACGTGCGCTTGCGTTATACGTGTGTGTTTACGCCGGTCACGTATGGTTATGTGTTTCTTTTGAAACACAAATCAGAAACTTTCACAGTTTCGACACGAAATAGACAAACAGATCGGCTAAAGAATTAAACTGTCACGGTAAGACCGTGATGGAAAATACTTAAGTAATGAGTTTCTCGTATACATGAGAGAGTATAGTATTCTTTCAATGAGGACTCCTCCCGGAACACGTCAATTTGACGGTGTGTCCGAATTGAGAGACCGAATTTTGTTGGACATGATAAGGTTAATCATGAGTCGCTCTGAGATACCATTTCCTTCATCGGATACGCTAAACAGTGAAGAACTTATTTTTAATAAGGTTCCATAAATATATGTTTGACAGATAACATATTAGATATGAACGGGAAAGAAACCAGGTTTCTCATTCCTGAATATTTGGGTATGCTAGGCATATGTTTGGATGATACCAAACTAAAACCCAAATCGGATAAGTGCCAAAGTTGTAGGTTATCCTAGGGATACCAAAGTATAGTACTTATACAACTCACTAGAGAACAATTTAATTGTTGCTCGCCATGCGGTTTTCCTAAGAGGAATACCGATATGCAGTGGTAAGTGGGAGGATAGTAAAACTCGATAAAAATAAGAGTAATACTATTCCTGGCACCAAGTCCTTAATGGAACACAAATAGTTCATCAAGGATGAAACTACACCAATAATCTTCGAATACACAAGAACCGCGTAAGTCGGAAAGAGTCAGAAAACAACCTGAGGTATGGGTTTCTGATCTAACCTCATAAAGATGTAAATCTTATTGAGGAAAATCAACTGACTACGTATGAGGAAGTGATACAAGGTATCGACTCCCTATTATGGCAAAGTGCCATAAAGTCCGAAGTGGATTCCATGTATACCAACTATGTTTAGACACTAGTTGATGTACCGCAAGACATTGTGCCTATTGGTACTATATAAGTCTTCAAGGAAGACATACATGGATGACAACATACCAACGTACTAAGCTAGACTTGTAGCGAAAAGGTAGAGTTATCAACATTGTGTTGATTATGATGAAACCTTTTACCTGTTGCCACGGTAAATCCATTTCGACAATGCTTGCTAATGCTGCATGTTTCATTCATGAAATGTGGCAGCTGAATGCCAAAACCGTTTTCCTTAACGGAAACCTTTCGGAGGATGTTTACACATCCTGAAGGTTTTTTTGAATCATAACAAGCAAACTAGATTTGCAGGTTATTCGATCCATAGATGGATTGAAGCAAGCATTAGGTTCTAGGAATTATCGTTTTGATGTAATCATAATGGTGTATGATTTAATTCAAAGCGAAAATAATTCTTGTGTATATAAGGAGGTTAGTGGGAGCGCACTAACAGTGAATGTCCTGAGTAATGATGATATATCATTTCTTTGAAATGATATTCCCATAATATAATCGGTGAAAGCTTGGATTTCATGAAAACGACTATAAGTCGTGACAACGGTACTATAAAGATTACAAAATGGTACAGTGAGCTGGAAATCTTCCAAGCAAGATACTATTACTGAATAAACAACAAATGCGGGTTATTGCTGCAGCTGAGGCAGCAATAGAAGCCATTTGGGTCGATAACAAATCTAATTAGATTAGATATAGTTCTATTAGCAGCTGAGCTAGGCTTCAGCACAAGCTAAAGAATTAATGGTCTCATCAACGATCCAGATACATACTTCGATATTCATCTGATTTGTTCGGATCATACATCGTGGCGATGTGATGATCGAATAAATCGCCTCAGATGATATTCATACAAATCCGCTGACGAAAACCTTTTCTCAGCAGTTTGAGCCAACAATACATAGTTCGGGTGTCAGACACTCGAGTGACTGGCTATAGGCCAAGTGGGAGATTGTTGGACAATTATGACCCATAGCGTCACTATTGTACAGATCATGGTGTTGTTGTACAAATTAACTATGTGACAAAGGAGATTGCACTCTTATCATTTGTGATTAGATCACCTAGATGTATAAATGATAGGAGGTCCTATGATTTGTTCCTGGATTGAGAATGATATGAGACAGTATCAGTCCACGAAGGATAAATCATTAAATATTCCTAGTCTAAGTATTATCGAGATTGGACATCGATAAATACGTAAAAGACTAGTATTACACTTGTGCACGTTGTGAGGGCACAACGACATAGTTCTCATATATTTGGGTATAGGATACTCATGCAAGTGTGATAGGAGGTTGTGTTTTACCGATGGTACGGGAAACAGCTTCGCTCTGGATAGACCCCCTTGGAATTCCATTGGTAGTATGACTATGTCATGTATATCCGATTATAGAGACTAGTTGATGGTCACATAGGATACGGAAATCGTTCTCTTAAATGCTCGAGCTATCGGGATATTATGACTAGGTCATGTATATCCGATTATAGAGACTAGTTGCCAGACATCCGATATGTGCTTCGTATGGGGCAGACACAATTCCAGCCCCAGGCCTAGCACGTGGACATCCGATACTGGATCAACATACACAATACTACATATACTACGCCTGATATAGATCGCATATTCCTATAAGGATATTTCTGGTGAATTGGGTAGGCATGGCGCTTTGCTAGAAGCCAACCTTGTCTTGTAAATCGGTACAAACGTAGTACTAGGTACTTACGTGTTTGGATAGTCCGACGATCGTATTTACTGCCAACATATCCGGGGATCTCATGGGTCGCTTCCCAAAGATTCACCGATGATGTATGACTCGCACTTTATTAATCTGGGATTAATTAGATGAGAGAGAAAATTAATCTGGGATTAATTACGGAGATATTTTATCTGGGATAAAATATCAATTAAAAAGAGTGAACGATTAATTTGGAATTAATCGATAAAATAATATATTCGATATATTATGCGAAATTGAATTTCGACGCGGAATTGAAATTAGATTTTAATTCGGGTGAACGAGTTAATTTAGAATTAATTCGTTAGCGACATGAATAGTGATTTCGCTAGGCATAATCATTTAATTACGTCGCAACGGAAAATTCATTACTTTGGAATTAGCGAACTCGAGCCCGAGAGTGTTTGCGAGCGCATTCGCATTTCGAATTCGAGTACGGCATGCAAGTCACATCAAGCGTCAAATCGCTAGTCACATCAACCGTCAAATCACATGTCACTTTGAGTGATGTGACAATTTGATTGATTGATGTAGTAGTTGGAAAGCATTTAATTGCTTTTGCTTTTGACTTTTGCTTTTTGATTTTTTGAAATTTGTAAAGGGTTTTGGTATTGTTTTTTTTTTTTTGGAAAAACAAATATATTAAACACCTTTTACATTTTTTTTTCTCTCTCTCTCCCAATCGGTTTCTAGGAAACCTTTCTTCCTTCCACTTTTCTCTCGGCTTTGAGCCGTTTCTCCTTTTTCCTTTTCTGGTTTTTGCCGAGAAACAGTGAGAAGAAAATGAGTATTTTGTTGCAAAATACAAAGTGCTAGCACACACTTGAGTCTTCCTAAGGTGATAGGGCAGCGTTTTCGTGAGCATGGAATCGTTTTTGAAGCTTGGAGCTTGGAGCTTCAATGGAGTCTTCCATGGCTGAATCTTGGAGGAGCTAAAGGAGCCACAATCGAGCAGTCCACTGCAAGGAGGAGCCACTGCTGTGACCTTTGAGGGAGCTTGAAGGCTTGTGTTCTTCTCGTCGCAAGATCCGTTCATTGTGAGTATGTTTTCGCCATTCTCCTTTATATATTCACATGCGTCTTTGTGCTTGATTGCATTCTTGGGACCTAATTAGAAACCAACACCAAATGTGTGGCCTCCAAAGGTGCACACACCAAAGCCAAAACTCAACGGCAAGACTACGCCTTGATTGCACGGGTATTTTACCCTTGGTGCTAACCTAGGCAAATATATCAAAACTTTTATCTTGAGATTCCTCTAGTCAATTAGACTTAAGGATCCTCAAAATCAGTGGCTTACTCTTAAACTTTAGAGTTGCTCACTTATATAAACCCAAGATATGAAAGGTTTTGGTGTAAAAATTTGTAAAGAATTCTTTGGGTTTATATAGGTGCTCCAAAGACAACAAAATTAATTAAGAATCTGATGTGGGATAAATGCTAATTAAATCTTAGTCATTTGATCTTAATATAGTGGTTTAATGAGATTATAAAACCCTAATAAGAGTTTGGGCCGCATTGGAATTCAAAACAAAAAAATATAAAATAAAATAAGGCAGATTTTATTTATTTATTTTCTTATTCATTTTTCCAATTCCCAAAGTGCCCCTATCGTCATTCAACAATCCCTAAGCCACTTTGGAACCTCATAAATGATCTGTTCAATAATTAAACACATTGAACCATTTATGAACAATTCATACAGCAATCATAGATGCTGTTAAATTCGTACTGTGCACTGTTAACCATTGATTTCGACTTTGTTGTGTGTGACCTTTTGGGTTCCCCTCAAGTTGGACATGAAATGAATCGTGATAATTTAATCGAACGTAAATTATCCTCCGATCAGATGGTCGTTCGATTTCAATGACCAAGGTTGACATCTAGCAACATGCCAAGGCCCCCAAATGAGAAGGAAAGATAGATACCCATTCTATATGCGATTTACATATGATACGGTCCATCGCCTCACTGTATCCCCACCGTTTGACCTAGGGTATGGAAAGTGTCTACCCATATAGTCAAAGGTATGATGTTGATAGTGTCATGAATCATGCTAACCCAAGAATCTCACATGATTCTTCCGTTGCGGCCACAGTCTCAAACACTGATCACACATATCAACCCGCGAACTGGAATACTACCCTTATAAGAAAATATTATCCGAGAGAGTGGCGATTCTCTGTTGTATCTTTACAAACTTCACGAGTTTCAACAAATGACCCAATCATACCCTTATGATCGGATCTTTTGAACCGGGGAAGGAGAATGTCAGAGTCATTTGATCCACACATAAGATTGTAAAGACCTCAAGTCTAAGGACTAGTCATACAATCGATACATGAAAGTTCTCATAGACACATGGGATAAACACTTCATATGAAAACTTTCGGCGGTCAGTTCGATGGACACGAGCAACTCATGCATCCATATGATACACCAAGCGGACAGATCTCCGCTAGTAGCCTATGAGATCGGCTACCCCACTTAAGGGCGGATCATATAATCATGCTAGTCTCTCCGCTTTGTGAATGCCCAGATTATTCACAAAACTATGACTAGGAACGTTTGAGAGTAATGATTCTCATAAGGCGTGGAAGCCATCATCTTATTACTCCAAGGGCTTTACTACAGTGTTTGATGATTCATATAATTTATGTAAGACACGTATAATAAAGATTTCCATTTTATTAATTAATGAAAATATTACAAATACATGTATATATAGCTCATCCACAAGTTGGGTATAAGGCATATCCCTAACGGGTTCGACTTAATTGGGTAATACTGGTAATTTTCATATTAAAATAAAGTGAGATTTCTAAAGGTGGATCCCCTAACCCCAAAATTTAATTTTTATCCTAGAGAAGTGATGAAACACAATATTTACATACTTTATAATTCATTTAATTATATTATGGGTAATTCTTTAGTTTGTTTATTGAATCTTAAGCTTAATGCTTCTTGTTGCATGATCACCAATAAGATTGGTATGGTAAACTTAAAATGAACTTGACGAAGGGATTTTAGGTTTCAGCCTTAGATTCAATAGCTCACGATCTTCCTTGAGGATAGATAACCCTTTAATAGATTTTCTTACATGATAGACATATACATGTCGGGCGTGGGTAGCCATAATTGGAACTTGAACTTAATGAATTAAGATAAATTAGTTAACATAGGAATATGATTAGTTGAGTTACACTGGGTATTTACATCTGACCATCGACATAGGCTTTTGCATAACTTCGTGTTCCAGGTTAGCAAATTAATTACACATATATAAGAGAATCAATTCATCTTTTTGAATAATATTGTGTGGAGTCACAACAATAGGTATTTTGTGTCTGTTGTTATTTTCCTTAGTATTTTCTTTTAGGTAGTTTATTTATTTATTCAGCAAATCACATTCAACCAACCAATCAAGTAATCATTCCTTCTCTCTATAATTAGATACATGTAAATAAATAGTATCGACAATTAATAACAATAGTATGATTTAAGTCCTCGTGAGATCGATATTTTTATACTACTTGAACGATGGGTGCGCTTGCGTTATACGAGTTTGATTGCACCGGTCCTTCATCTAGCGGTAGATTAAATAAAGAGTCTTCATCACCTTCATCGTCAGTCAAAATAACAGAGAATTAAAATGAAAATCCACATGCCCGAGTTGAAAATCTAGTTGATCATGAAGAAATTGAGTCTCATCATGTAGATCTTAATCATCCTAGGACACTCAGATAATTCATTAATCCCATTAGGACAATATCACCATCTTGAATTTTTTTTCCCCAAGTGCAACACGTTTCAATTTTAAGTCAGGTGTCATCCAACTTTTAACCACATTCCACGATCTAGATTCAGAAAATCCTTATCAGTACTTAAGTGAATTTGAAGAGGTATGTAACTCTTGCACATACCAAAATTACAGCATGAATATAATTCGATTAAAGTTTTTCCCTTTTCTTTAAAGGATAAATCTAAAATTTAGCTGCAGAACCTTAGGTCAGGATCCATCCGAACATAGGATGATTTACAAGAACAAGTTCTAAAAAACTTATTTCCCCTTCATAGGACAAACTTCCTTAAGAGGAGGATCACAACCTTCATACAAGAGTCGAGGGAAATACTTTACCAATATTGAGAGAGGTTTAAAGAGATGTTGAATATTTGTCTGCATCACGGGTTTGAAACATGGAGGCTGGTTGTCTACTTCTACGAGGGTTTAACACCCCCCAAGGTAGACAAGTAGTGGAAATTATGTGTAATTGTGAGTTTAGGGACAAAAATCTCGAAGATGCATTAGATTACCCGAGTTGAAAATCAAGTTGATCAGCAAGAAATCGAGTCTCAGCATGGAGATCTTAATCATCCTAGGACACTCAGGCAATTCATGAATCTCACTATGACAAGATCACCATCTTGCATGTTTTCCCCCAGATGCAGCGCGTTTCAATTTTAAGTTAGGTGTCATCCAAATTTTACCCATATTCCACGGTCTAGATTCAGAAAATCCTTATCATCAATTAAGGGAATTTGAATAGGTATGTAACACTTCCACATACCAAAATTGTAGCATGAATATAATTCGATTAAAGTTTTTCTTTTTTTTCTTTAAAAGATAAAGCTAAAATTTGGTTGTAGAACCTTAGGTCAAGATCCATCCAAACATGGGATGATTTGCAAGAACAAGTTCTAAAAAATTTATTTCCCCCTCACAAGACAAACTCCTTTAAGAGGAGGATCACAACCTTCTCACAAGAGTCGGGGGAAACACTTTACCAATGTTAGGAGAGGTTTAAAGAGATGTTGAATGTTTTTCCAAATCACGGGTTTGAAACATGGAGGCTGGTTGTCTACTTCTACGAGGGTTTAACACCCCCCAAGGTAGACAAGTAGTGGAAATTATGTGTAATTGTGAGTTTAGGGACAAAAATCTCGAAGATGCATTAGATTACCCGAGTTGAAAATCAAGTTGATCAGCAAGAAATCGAGTCTCAGCATGGAGATCTTAATCATCCTAGGACACTCAGGCAATTCATGAATCTCACTATGACAAGATCACCATCTTGCATGTTTTCCCCCAGATGCAGCGCGTTTCAATTTTAAGTTAGGTGTCATCCAAATTTTACCCATATTCCACGGTCTAGATTCAGAAAATCCTTATCATCACTTAAGGGAATTTGAATAGGTATGTAACACTTCCACATACCAAAATTGTAGCATGAATATAATTCGATTAAAGTTTTTATTTTTTTTCTTTAAAAGATAAAGCTAAAATTTGGTTGTAGAACCTTAGGTCAAGATCCATCCAAACATGGGATGATTTGCAAGAACAAGTTCTAAAAAATTTATTTCCCCCTCACAAGACAAACTCCTTTAAGAGGAGGATCACAACCTTCTCACAAAAGTCGGGGGAAACACTTTACCAATGTTAGGAGAGGTTTAAAGAGATGTTGAATGTTTTTCCAAATCACGGGTTTGAAATATGGAGGCCGGTTGCCTACTTCTACGAGGGTTTAACACCCCAAGGTAGACAAGTAGTGGAAATGATGTGTAATGGTGAGTTTAGGGACAAAAATCCTGAAGATGCACTAGATTACCTAGAACACATAGCAGAGAATGCACAACTGTGGGACACAGTTGGCACTTATGAGTCATCTGTAAAACTGCAACAATCTGGTAGTGGTTTGTTTAACCTTAAGGAAGACCATGACATTTCTGCTAAGTATGCATCTCTAGCTAAAAAAGTCGAGGAATTAGAAATGAGGAAGAGTAATAATGTCAAGTTAGTTCAAGAGGTCATGTGTCATATATGTAATTCAAATGAACATGTCACACAAGTTTGCCCAACCTTACCAACCCTGCAAGAATGTCTCCATGACCAAGTCAGTTCCATAAAAACCTTCAAGAGACCAAATCCAAATCCATACTCCCAAACCTATAATTCTGGTTGGAGAAACCATCCAAACTTCAATTGGAGGAATGATAACCAAACACAACCGTCACAATAACCTCCCCAAGTACACCAGAATTTCCAAAATTTCCAGAGTTATACACCATATGTCCCACCACCTCGAAAAAACCCTTGAGGATACCTTGCATGCATTCATTGAGAAACATGAAACCATCAATAACCAAAATGCTCAAACATTGATTTATTTGAAGATACCTTCTTTAAAATCACATATACACTGACCACTAATGAGAAAGGATAGTTTCCTACCCAACCATAACCAAATCCTAAAATTCATCAAAACCCTCACGAACGTAGTTCTGGAAGTCAACATATAGACCATGTCAAATCTGTTATTACTCTTCGCAGTGATAAGTCCATCCACATACCTATTCTTGAACCTCGCGAAGCTAAAAATAAATCAGATTCAGAGGGTAAGGAAGGGATTGATGAACCATTACCCATTGTTGATGATAACAATTTTCCTCATGCACCTCCATTTCCCCAGGCATTAAAAACAAAGAAATTGAACCATTCCCCAAAGATATATGAAATATTCTAACATGTAGCCATCCAACGGATACCATCTTATGCCAAATGTCTGAAAGACTTGTGCACTGTTAAAAGAAAATATCTAGTAAGAAAGAAAGCTTTTCTAGCTGAACAGGTAAGTTCCATTCTCTCAACCAATAATGTATTAAAATACAACGACCCTAGTTGTCCAACTATTTCATGTATTATTGAAAATCAAAAAATTGAATATATTTTGCTTGATCTTGAAGCCAGTGTAAATTTACTTCCATTTTCGATCTATCAACAACTTAATATTGGCAAATTAAAACAAATTTCAACTGCACGTTTACTTTCCGATAGATCAGTCAATGTACCGAAAGGAATTGTGGAAGATGCGTTATTACATGCCTCGTTTAAGGAAAATCACCTACGCTAAAAATGAAGAGATAAACAATTAGGTTTTTGTTATAATTATGCACATTGGACGTGCAACACTCGTTGTAGTTCTTTAGGAATGATGTCTGACAATCACGAAAATAAAATTCAATTCATTAGAGATGTCTTGAGTAATGAGTCTTTAGATGATATATCATTGACTCTTGAGACGCATCCTAGTGGACATGTTCATCGAGTAATTCGCGATTTAATACATAATTTCAAAATAAAAGACAACAATACAGTCTCGAGAATCTGACCCATAGAGGGGGTTTAAGCCGTTACTGGACGTAAAACCAGAGGAAGATGTGAGCCATAATCGCAACTACCGGTACATATTATTTCAATTTATTACTTTGATTTCTTTTCCTTTAAATTACTGTTTTGATTTACTTTTATTTACTATTTTAATTTCCTTTACTTTTACCGATAGTGTCTAAACTTTTTGACTTACACGATCTATTTTATTGTTCATCTGAGAATTGTCATTTTCCAGGTACTAGTGCATTTATTACTCACCCTTTTTCAGGATCTATAAATTCAGCTCGTCATTTTTCTCTTCGACACATCTAGATAAGAGAGATAGTAAAAATGGAGAAAACTTCAAGACGACGAGTCACTGATATATGTGTCTTTTGTGGAACTAGCTCTGGAACTAAAACAGAATTTGTTGAGCCTACAAAAGAATTAGGTAGAGTTATGGAGGAAATAAACATGCACTTAGTATATGGCGGAGGCAATCTTGGACTGATGGGATATGTTTCAAAGGCTGTACAAAAAGGTGGCAGTCAAGTTTTTGGTGTTAGGGTCAGGCGCAGCGGAAGAGTGTGGTTCGAACGAAATCGTAACTTTAAAATTTTTAAACTTACCTAATAAATTATTCAATATCCCATACGAATAATTCATTCATATTTTACCTAACCATATTTATTCGATATCAAATAACGACATAAATAATTTAGAAACATCACGAAACTTTTACAAAATCATTTTTCCGTAAAATAACATAAAACATGTTTTTGTCCGAACCGATCAACTAATACAATGGGGGCTGCCCAGGTCAACCCCAATAGTACTTGGGCAGCTCATGAGCTGCCCAAATAGTGACCAATTCACTGTTTGGACAGTTGTCACCTGATAAGCCCGAAACTCACCCGATAATGCTGTTTTTCGCCGTTTTCGTATATTTTCAATCCGAAATCATTTTCGACAATTATTCTAATGGCCAATACACATCAAATATATTTAAATGATATATTTTTCATCAAATAAATTCTGGATTTTCCAGAACTAACCAGGGAAAAAATTATCATTTTCATGTTTTAAATCCAATTTTCTCAACATTAATCATATTAATATTTACACCAAACAAAGCCACCACCAATGAAGAACTCAAGAACAATTCTAGGAGTTATAAGAGTGGTCATAACACTCTAGAATGACAAAAAGTCATCAAATGACAAAATTGAACTAATAGGAAATCTTTGGTGAGTCGTTCAGTGTTTATCAAATAAACATCTACACGTCTATACGAGTCTCCCAAGACTCATGGTTCATTGGGATAAACCATCGGACCAAGTCTTGATATACGACATGTACCGGCTTAGCGGATTTTATTAACCGACCCGTGTTAGTAAATCTTGACCATAAATTTTATTTGAGAATATACAACTTATAGTCACTTCTCAATGCCAATTACAAACTTTATTGTAACTGCGCACTATATTGTAAATCCTGGGGGTCTTTGTCTAATATACACATATCACTAAATAAGATTTAGTTTCAATCTAATCGTAATTAGATCGAATACGTATATAAAAATAAGAGGTGCAACCATTAATATGTAATATTATGGAAAAAGAAATTGTTCATATTCATGAATTGGATATAAATACGATCTGGATTGGCACTCCGATCACCAACCCTAATAATTTTTTCCACTTGCTCTAGTGCCAATCCACGTTATCATATACACATCTCAATATGTATCACATACTCATGGCCCTCAAGAGCTCACCTAGCACTCAAGAGGTAGGCAACAACAAGTAGGTCCGCTATAACATATTGAGTTTGTCCAGCAAACTCAATCGGTTCCTTTAGCGAGCATCATTCATATTTTGTAGAACCTAAGTTATACATCAATATGACTCAGATGCGACATCAATATTATGCTACATCTACTAAGTTGTCCAAGTATTTAGGGATCAAATCCAAAATACTATGTAGACAACCGCAAGCACAATACTAATATCAAAACCTCTAATCTATAAGGTCATTATGCAACTTCATAAGTCAATATTGCATAAGTTGCAACTAATTCTACTCACACGGTAGAATCATCTGTGACACTCCCACTGTATCTTTTCTGACTCTTTATGACGTAGACCGTCTAACATCATAATTAGACTCAAAACTAATCTGACCCTAATGGTTGCAGACTATATTCTCCATGAATAAGAAACTCACTCTTAATATCAAAAAGATAACAAAGAATATATTTCAAGACCCATCTTATGGTCTATAGGGTATCAAAATGAGTCGTGACAGTTACGATTAAATTGATATCTTTAATCACACATAATATAATATTCATTATGCCATCATCCTATGATGCATAAGATTGACTAGACATTCTAATCAATTTCTCTTTCGACTAAGAAATCATCATTTACGAAGGATTAATACTATATATAATACACACACTAATTTTCAAACAGTCATACTTACTATCACATAAATAATCTTACCGTGTCCATTATTAGATCATATCTAATGCACGACTAATGGAAGTATCTCATAAATCTCTTAGTTTTCTATCATATATAAAACTGTATATCGAATATATCATAGACTACTCCCACTACTTTCACGAAGAAAATAAGACTTATGTAAACCTTTTACCTCATCAACATCTCATTATTACATTAATAATGATAATGTCGTTAGGATATATAACACTAGAAAGAATTTTATACGCTCTCATTAACCCTACTATCACATATGTATTCTCTGTGCTTTGACAAAATCAGAAAATCTGACTGATATCAAAATTAGAGAACACATATTTCCGAAAAACTCATCTGAGTCTACAATAGGCTCTATAAGCTAGTATACCAAACTGTGATTTTAAGAGAATACAAACTCCAGGGCCATTCCAGAACGAAACGCCACTTTGCACTCTTAACTAAAATACACAGTTTAATATTAACATTAACCAACATATCTTTAATTGTTCAATTAGTGCGACTAGAGACTAGTT